>CM038398.1:142315245-142492965 GCA_021498475.1 Saguinus midas | reverse complement strand
TGCTGGGCAGTGCTGCTGCAGCACACTCGGCAACAGAGCCGGGAGAGCGCAGCACTGAGCGAGCTGCTGGCCGGGCCACTGGCCCAGCGCCTGAGTCACATTGCTGAGGACGTGGGACGCCTGGTCAAGAAGGTGAGGCTCTCACCCTGGGCTATGGGAGGTGCTGTGGCTGGGAGGGCACCGGAAGCCAGGTGGGGACCAGGCAGAGCGAACCTGTGTGCCCCCCAGATGGGGCTTGAGCTGGGCAGAGCCTCGAGTACCGGTGGGTACTGCTCTGAGCTGTGGCGTGCTCACCCTTGCCTTCACCTCTAGAGCAGGGATCTGGAGCAGCAGCTGCAGGACGAGCTCCTGGAGGTGGTCTCAGAGCTACAGACGGTGAGGACAGGGCTGGGGAGGGGCCCGTCCCAACAGTTCAGGGAGAAATGATACTCATTAGGGAGGAAAACCCCCACACCATCACGTTGCCCCAAGCCAGGCTCAGGGAGAAGCGTGCACCTAGGGGAGTCCAGGGTTTGGGGGCTCAGGGGCAAAGGCCCCCTCTCCCTAGGCACAGGGCATTAGGCCAGGTGTTCACGTGGGATTGCCCAGCTCTGAGATTCAGGTTCCAGAGGGGCGGGGGTAGAGGGTTGGGGACTGGCCCGGCTGTGACCTTCAGCGGCGCTGCCTTGCTTTGGGTGGTCCCTGCAGGCCAAGAAGACGTACCAGGCGTATCACACAGAGAGTGTGAATGCTGAGGCCAAGCTCCGGGAGGCCGAGCGGCAGGAGGAGAAGCGGGCAGGCCGGAGTGCACCCACTGCCACTGCTGCTGCCACTGAGGCAGGGCCCCTCCGCAAGACCTCCCTGAAGAAGGGTGGGCGGCTGGTGGAGAAGGTGAGCCTGGAGGGCACCTCAGAAGCAAGCCTGTGGGCTATGGGCCCTGACTAGGACCTGCTGTGTTGAGGGGGAGGCAGGGCTGGGTGCAGGGGAGGGCTGCACCCCTTCAGCAAGACCCTTCCCACCTGGGAGTGGAGGGCCCGCACCCACTCACCCTGCTGGGTCTGGTGACTTCCCCAAGCTGGAGGCGGGAATGGCAGGACGGTGCCATCAGGTTGCAGGGATTCCATACGGAAGGCTCTCGGGGCCTGAGAGAGCCGGGAGAGCAGGTGTCCGGCCCTGGACAGCCTCATGTGGCCTCTGCACACTTTAGGCAGGGCCTCTGCAGCTCTGCCGTTCCACCAGCCATCCTGTGAGGTTTCAAAGGGGCGAGAAGACACTTAGGGTGGGTGATTGGGTGACACGCATGGAAAAAGGGCCTTCGAGATGGGCCCTGTAGAGAGAGTGGGGAGGTTGGGAAATGTGTGGATGGAGTGGTCACGCCGTGTGGGGCTGGGGGTGATGGTCTGGGACTCTGGGAGCAGAGGAGGGAGTCGGACATCTCAATTGTTCTTAGAGGAAATGGCAGAGTTTGGCTGTGTTGGGGGAAGGTTTCCCTGGCTGCTGTGGTTAGAGTGCCAACTTTAGCCGGGCATGGTGGCTCACGTCTGTAGTTTCAGCACTTTGGGAGGCTGAGGCGGGTGAATCACCTGAGGTCAGGAGTTCGAGACCAACCTGGCCAACATGGTGAAACCCTGTCTCTATTAAAAATATAAAAATTAGCCAGGCATGATGGCAGGTGCTTGTAATCCCAGCTGCTTCGGAGGCTGAGGTGGGATAATTGCTTGAACCTGGAAGGCGGAGGTTGCAGTGAGCCAAGAATGCGCCACTGTATTCCAGCCTGGGTGACAGAGCAAGACTCTGTCTCAAAAAAAAAAAAAATAGAATGCCAGCTTTAGAGCCCAGGTGTCAGTAGGTTTTGTCTCATGGTCCTTGAGGATCTATCCCCACCCTTTGGGGTGCTCGTTCCCCCTCAGCCCCAGCCTCCCTAGAGGCCAATGACTGCTTCCAGCTGCACACCTGTGTGCTGGCTCCAAGCTGGGTTTCTGACGCACCCTCCATGGTGAGGTGCTGTGCACACCTTCCACTCATCAGGTATCTGTGAAGAGTTCTGTGAGGAGTGGCAGTGGGGAGTATGGCAGAGCGCTGCTGGGTGAACAACTGGGGAGTCAGGTCACCTCCTGGCACTGGGCTGGGCATTCTGTGGACTGTGGCATGGGGAAGGCAGCAGGACTTCTGGGCTGTGCTGAATTCTTGGGACCTGGGGGATCTTGGGTGTAGTTGTCCACAGCGGGAGGAGATGTGATAAAAGGCTGCATTTGTGACCCCGGTGGGCTTGCATTGTCTTGAGTAGCGGCAGGCCAAGTTCATGGAGCACAAACTCAAGTGCACAAAGGCACGCAACGAGTACCTGCTGAGCCTGGCCAGCGTCAATGCCGCTGTCAGGAACTACTACCTGTGTGACGTCTTGGACCTCATGGACGTGAGTCCGTGGTGGATGGGTGGGAAAAGGTGCCCAGTGCCCCGGGCCTCCAGGATCACCCAAGCATGTCCTTGTTTCCTCTCAGTGCTGCGACACAGGGTTCCACTTGGCCCTAGGGCAGGTGCTCCGGAGCTACACGGCTGCTGAGAGCCGCGCCCAGGCCTCTCAAGTGCAGGGCCTGGGCAGCCTGGAAGAAGCCGTGGAGTCCCTGGATCCTCCAGGTGACAAGGCCAAGGTGCTCGAGGTGCATGCTATCGCCTTCTGTCCCCCACTGCGCTTTGATTACCAGCCCCACGACGGGGATGAGGTGAGGATCACCCCCTGCTGGGCTCAGCATTCTTTGGCCTTCACTGTAATGGCAGGTGGTGGGGTGACTCACAATTTGCTCAGGAATCCAAGCTCTCCGTGGTCCCAGGCAGTGCAGCTGCTACAGAAGTGTCCAAGGAGGGCAAGACACTAACTGTTCACCCCTTGAAGCAGGTGGCCATGTGGCTGCCCGTACATTGTTCTAGGCCGGTTTCATTGTGTTTTTAAATTTTATGACACAAACTTGGGAGGAAATGAACCATACACGCGGTAAGATGGCATCGGTTTTCTTTTGGTTTTTCTTTGAGACGGAGTCTCACTCTGTCACCCAGGCTGGAGTGCAGTGGTGTGATCTTGGCTCACTGCAGCCTCGGAATCTGGCTTCTTTAGACCTCTCCCTCCAGCTGGTTTTTCCTTTAGCAGTTTATCCTGATGGGTGTTGGTGATGACCTGGGGTTCCATTGGGCCCCTTTCCGAAGAGTCCAGCCTCACCAGGGCTTCCGATGGCACAGCCACTCCCAAACCCACTCCCAGTCTTCCTATGGATGCCTCTGATGCCTCCTCCAAGCATCAGGCAGCCATTTTCCATTGGCCAGTGATGACCAAGCACCACCAGCATCTCCCACAGCCACCGCATGCTTCCCTGCATCTTGTTCTCCCAGCGAGTTTATCCCAGAATTTTTGGCTCAATGAACATTCAATGTTTAAATCACCATGACAACAGGTACTGTTGGCAGCTAAGCCATGTGCTATTAGGATCACATGTCCTTCAGCTTGGACAGTTTTTCTTTTTCTTCCAGAATTAATAATAGCCCATTGCTACGAGTTGATCACTGCCTGGTCCCAGTGCTGTCCTCCACACCAGGCACCTGTGGGGCCCGCTTTCTCCTCTGTGGTACCCCCAGAGCCCTCCAGTCTGGACGGCTTCACTTCTAGGCCTTCTCAGAAGCTGCTGGCCGGGAACTCCCCTGCCCAGTGCTCTGTTTCTGGATTCCACGGCAGCATTTCTTGGTTTGATACCCTCATTTTGGTGGAAGCCTTCACCAAGGGTTTCCTGACTTTGCACATCTGAAAATGTTCGTATTCTTTTTTTTTTTTTTGAGACAGAGTCTCACTTTGTCACTCAGGCTGGAGTGCAGTTGCACAATCTCGGCTCAGTGTAACCTCTGTCCCCTGGGTTCAAGTAATTTTCCTGCCTCAGCCTCTCAAGTAGCTAGGATTACAGGCGCCTGCCACTGTACATGGCTAGTATTTGTATTTTTAGTACAAACGGGGTTTCACCATCTTGGCCAGGCTGGTCTCGAACTCCTGACCTCGTGATCCACCTGCCTCAGCCTGTCAAAGTGCTGGGATTACAGGCATGAGCCACCACAGCCTGCCTCTTTTTTTTTTTTTGAAATGGGGTCTCACTTTGTCACTCTGGCTGGAGTGCAGTGATGTGATCTGATCTCAGCTCACTGCAGACATGACATTCTGGTCCTCCCACCTCAGCTTCCTGAGTAGCTGGGGCCTCTCAGTGAGAGGGTGGTGGAAGTGCCTTGGAGGACTCAGGCTTGCCTTAGGGGATCTGGGGGAGGGCCCAGGGAAGTGGGGCTGGGCCTTGGACTGGATGCCGTCTGGAAGCAGGGGTAACTGTACGACTGGATGTCTTTTTTTTTTTTTGAGACGGAGTTTCGCTCTTGTTACCCAGGCTGGAGTGCAATGGGACAATCTTGGCTCACCGCAACCTCCGCCTCCTGGGTTCAGGCAATTCTCCTGCCTCAGCCTCCCGAGTAGCTGGAATTACAGGCACGCCACCATGCCCAGCTAATTTTTTGTATTTTAGTAGAGGCGGGGTTTCACCATGTTGACCAGGATGGTCTCGATCTCTTGACCTCGTGATCCACCGCCTCGGCCTCCCAAAGTGCTGGGATTATAGGCGTGGGCCACCGCGCCCGGCCTATGACTGGATGTCTTGAATCATATCTAGAAGGAGACAGTGATGGAGGCTGAAGTGATGCCAGGCTGGAGGAATGATTTTGTCCTCACTCAGACATGATCGCTGGGGTCTTGTTTCTGTCTTCGCCCATCATGGTCACACACTGGCCTTGCCTGATGTTGACACTCTCGGACATTTCTTGTGTTCAGCAGGACAGCACTGAGGCCAGGCTGATAGGACCAGGCCAGCTGCCGGTGGCGGGGCTGCTGTAATCATCTTTTTCAGCTGGGACCAGTGTCCCTGACTCCAAAATCTCTGCTATATCCTTTCCAGACAGCAAAGAAGGGGTTTTACCAAGGCTGGTCTCGAACTCGTGGGCTCAAGCGAGCCACCCGCCTCAGCCTCCCAAAGTGCTGGGATTGCAGGTGTGAGCCACCGTGCCCACTCTAGATGGACTTTTAAAAAAATGTGTGGCAAAATACACATCTCGTAAAACACACCACGCTCACCATGTGTAAGTGTGCGTCCCGGGCATAAGCACACTCCATAAGATGGCTGCCGTGCAGCCATCTCCGCCATCCAGCCGCAGAACCTGTTCATCGTCCCTAACTGAAGCTCTGGCCCCTTTCAGCCGGACTCCGCAGCCCCCTCAGCCCCGGGCCCCCGCCCTTCTACTGCCCGTCCCCCAGGAGTTCACGGCTCTCCTGTGAGGCCCCTCAAAGGAGTGGAATCCTACAGTGCCGGCCTCTGTGACTGGCTCCTTTCACTGAGTCCCATGTCCTGGAGGGTCAGCCGTGTGGGAGCCCGCCTCAGAATGGCCTTTCTTTTTTCTCTGTGACTTGTGCCTTCGTGAGGATGGAGAGCAGGGCAAGTGTTCGGCTGCAGATGAGTCCTCAGTCTCGGTTTTAACTGTAATGGCAGCTTTCTGGATCTTTGTGTGCTTAAAAGGGTAATTCTTTCCTTCCTAAAGTGTTGGCCCCCACTCTGCCCATGAGGAAATTTATGTCTGTCCAGTTAGAGTGAGCAGTTTTTCCCTAAAGAGGTGGGGCTGGGCCCTCCCTGCTTTGTCTTGGACCCCAGTCTTCCTTACCATTCTGATTGATTGAGATGGAGTTTCGCTCTTGTTGCCTGGGCTGGAGTGCAGTGGTGCCATCTCAGCTCACCACAACGTCTGCCTCTCGGGTTCAAGCAATTCTCCTGCCTCAGCCTCCCGAGCAGCTGGGGTTACAGGCATGTGCCACCAGGCCCAGCTCATTTTGTATTTTTAGTAGAGACAGGGTTTCTCCATGTTGGTCATGCTGGTCTCAAACTCCTGACCTCAGGTTATCTGCCTGCCTCAGCCTCCTAAAGTGCTGGGATTACAGGCATGAGCCACCACATCTGGCCTCCATTCTGTTTTAAATAGAGTTTTACTTATTTATTTATTTATTTTGAGACTGAGTCTCGCTCTATCGCCAGGCTGAAGTGCTGTGGCGTGATCTCGGCTCACTGCAATCTCCGACTCCCTGCTTCAAGTGATTCTCCTGTCTCAGCCTCCTGAGTAGCCAGGATTACAGGCATGTACCACCATGGCCGGCTAATTTTTGTATTTTTAGTAGATACAGGGTTTTACCCTGTTGGCCAGGATGGTCTTGATCTGCTGACCTCACGATCCGCCTGCCTCGGCCTCCATAAGTGCTGGGACTACAGGCGTGAGCCACTGTACTGGCCAAATAAAGAGTACAATTCAGTGGTTTTTAGTATATTCAGAGTTGTGCAGCCATCACCATCTAATTCAGAGCATTTTCGTCACCCCCTAAGGGAGACTTGTACCCATTAGCCACTACTCCCCGCTCCCCTCTCCAGCCCCTGGCACCCACTCCTCTGCTTCCTGTCTAAATTTGCCTGGCTGGACACTTTACGTGAGTGGATTCATTCCTTCTTGTGACCGAATCCTCTTTGGTTCTGTGGATAGACTGCCTTTGGGCTTGGATGAGTGGCAGTGCCATGAAACTGTGTACAAGTCTTGGTTTGGACGCAAGTGTTTGCTTCTGCCATTCTTCAGCTGAGTGTCTGGGCTGGTGGTCCTGTGCCCAGCCACCAGGCCACGAAAGGGTACTTGCATCCCTCATGCCCTGAGGATCTTGGCACCTGCTGCCCAAGCCTAGCCCTCAGCCCCCTGGCCGCTGCCCTCTGCAGGTGGCTGAGCTCTGCGTTGAAATGGAGCTTCGGGATGAGATTCTGCCCAGAGCCCAGAACATACAGAGCCGCTTGGACCAACAGACCATCGAGACAGAGGAGGTCTCGGCAACCTACCTGGGGTTGGGGGGAGTTGGGGACCTGGAGCCTGTACAGCCTGCTGTTGGAAGTAGCCACCCTGCCTGCCCCCCTCCCTTTGGCCCCTTCCTTCTGACTTGGACTTCCTGTCTCCCTCCTTGCCCCTAACCTCTTAACAAGCTTGTGCGATCTCCTGCGCAGGTGAACAAGACGCTGAAGGCCACGCTGCAGGCCCTGCTAGAGGTGGTGGCCTTGGACGACGGGGATGTGCTCGACTCCTTCCAGACCAACCCCTCCACCGAGTCCCTCAAGTCCACCAGCTCAGACCCAGGCAGCCGGCAGGCAGGCCGGAGGCGTGGCCAGCAGCAGGAAACTGAGACCTTCTACATCTCGGTGGGGATGGCTGGGCCGGTGGGCGGGCCCCACAGGGGCGTAGCTGGGGCAGAGGGAGGGCTCAAGCCAGAACAAAACTTTGCGCTCTTCTTGGGGCTGCGCAGAAGCTCCAGGAGTATCTGAGTGGACGGAGCGTCCTTGCCAAGCTGCGGGCCAAGCTCGAGAAGCTGCAGGAGGCCCTTCAGCGAGGTGGGCCTAGCGCTGCCCCCTTCCCTGCCTTTCCCCTGCCCAGGACCCTATCTGGCCCAAGGTCCTCCCTGCCTGCCTGTCCCTGGCCCTTCTCCATGCCTTTTTCTCTGGAATGCATTGAAGACCCCTGGCCTGAGAGGCAGACCAGTGTTCTCCCACCCCACAGGTGATAAGGAGGAGCGGGAAATGTCATGGTGAGTCCTTCATGAGGCCTGGCATGTTCTGAGGAGCTGGGTCCCTGTGTGATCCCCATCTCTTCTCTCCCTGGGGCCCAACTCAGCTGCCCAGTCCCCTGGGCCTCAATTTCAGTCTTCCCACTGGATTGTGGAATCACTTCAGAGGGTTAGAGGCCTGCTTGGCTGGGTGGTGGATGGGGCATCCCATTCTCCACACCCGGCCCCCTCAGAGCCAGCTCCCATTCACCACAGGACCCAGTACACCCAGAGAAAATTCCAGAAGAGCCGCCACCCCCGCCCCAGTTCCCAGTATAACCAGAGACTCTTTGGGGGAGACATGGAGAAGTTTATCCAGGTACTTGCTCTGCCCCACACCTGATCCCAGGGTCTCAATCACCAACTCCACCTTCCTGGATGGGTCTCTTCCAGGCCTCTGTTGGGCTCTCCGTGGCCTTCGCTGATATTGAAAGCTTTTTCCCTGCAACTTCTGGCCAACATGGTACTGCGGGGCCTCGACAGTGAAATGAGGGGAAGCAAGAAAGATCAGAAAACGAATACTGATATCAGAAAGAATCAGAGAGGGCTCAGCACTTTGAGACCAGCCTGGGCAACATAGTGAAACTGTCTCTACTACAAATATAAAAAATGAGCCCGGCTCCTGGGTAATCCCAGCTACTCAGGAGGCTGAGGCAGGAGAATCCCTTGAACCCAGGAGGCAGAGGCTGCGTGAACCAAAATAGCAACACTGTACTCCAGCCTGGGTGACAGGGTAAAACTCGGTCTCAAGAAAAAAAACCCAAGAAGGAAGCAGGGACGGAGGGAGGAAGGAAGGAAGGATCAGAGGAGGCCAGGCATGGAGAATAACAGAAAGATCAGAACTGGCCGGGCGCGGTGGCTCACGCCTATAATCCCAGCACTTTGGGAGGCCGAGGCGGGTGGATCACGAGGTCAAGAGATCGAGACCATCCTGGTCAACAAGGTGAAACCCCGTCTCTACTAAAAATACAAAAATTAGCTGGGCACGGTGGTGCGTTCCTGTAATCCCAGCTACTCGGGAGGCTGAGGCAGGAGAATTGCTTGAATCCAGAAGGTGGAGGTTGCGGTGAGCCGAGATCGTGCCATTGCACTCCAGTCTGGGTAACAACAGCGAAACTCCGTCTCAAAAAAAAAAAAAAAAAAGAAAGATCAGAACTGATACCATCATTTCAGTGATATGATTATGTATGTAGACCATTCAAAAGAATCAACAGATCTTTAAGTGAGCACTTTTTTTTTTTTTTTTTTAAGAGAGGGGGTCTTGTGCTGTCGCCCAGGCTGCACTGCAGTGATACGATCTTGGCTCACTGTAATGTTTGCCTCCCAGGTTCAAGTGATTCTCCTGCGTCAGCCTTCCAAGTAGCTGGGACTACAGGTGTGCGCCACCTGGCAAATTTTTCTATTATCAGTAGAGATGAGGTTTCGCCATTTTGGTCAGGCTGGTCTGAAACTCCCAACCTCAGGTGATCTGCCCACCTCGGCCTCACAAAGTGCTGGGATTACAGGTGTGAGCCACCACCACTAGCTTGAGTTTCAAAATGTTACTTGATTCAAGCTCAGTGTACAGAATTGAACTGCATTTTTATATTCTAGCAACAATTTGCAAATAAAACGTGTCAGTGCTTAAAACCTCATCAAAAGTATCAGGCATCTAGGAGTGAATATAAGAAATGGTGACAACAACAATGATGTGTTGAGAGAAATGCCGGCGCTTTGGGAGATTGAGCCAGAGTATCACTTGAGCCAGGAAGTCGAGACTGCAGTGAGTCGAGATCGTGCCGCTGCAGTACAGCCTGGGTGACAGAGTGAGAACCTTGTCTCAAAAGGAAAAAAAGCAATTGAATGATAACACAGGACCTGCTGTGTCCATGGTGAAGTAAACACCTTCTGTCCCCAGAGCTCAGGCCAGTCTGTGCCCCTGGTGGTGGAGAGCTGCCGCTTCATTAACCTCAATGGTGAGCAGGACCCAGCCCCTCCCAGGATCTTGGCACCCAGCACCCAGTTCCCGGCACTTGGCCTGGGAGGCCATCCCGGCAGGGCTGGGGAAGATGTTCAGTGCCCACCAGCTCCTTGTCCTCCTGCAGGCCTGCAGCATGAAGGCATCTTCCGGGTGTCGGGTCCCCAGCTCCGGGTCTCAGAGATCCGTGATGCCTTGAGAGAGGTGGGACGGGCGGGGGGGGCGGGGCTGGGGGCTCGGGCAGACAACACCAGCTTCCTCCCCCCACCGCATCACTCACCCATCTGCAGGGGAGGACCCGCTGGTGGAAGGCTACAGTGCCCACGACCTGGACTTGGTGGCCGGGGTGCTGAAGCTCTACTTCCGGAGCCTGGAGCCCCCACTCTTCCCCCTGGACCTGTTCAGCGAGTTGCTGGCTTCTTCAGGTGTGGCCAGGCCCTGAGGCCAGTGGCGGGAGGGCACTTGCTAGGGTGGCCCCACTCACACGGCTCTCTCCTGGTGGCCTTGGCCACAGAGCTGGAGGCCACAGCAGCGCGGGTGGAGCATGTGAGCCGCCTGCTGTGGCGGCTGCCGGCGCCAGTGCTGGTAGTTCTGCGCTACCTCTTCACCTTCCTCAACCAGTGAGTGCTTCAGGGCGAGTACTGGGGCGGGGCTGGGGCGGGGGCGAGGGGACTTGGGGTGTGGACTCTCTGCTTGTGACGTGAGTATCCCCCCAGCCTGGCCCAGTACAGCGATGAGAACATGATGGACCCCTACAACCTGGCTGTGTGCTTTGGGCCCACGCTGCTGCCCGTGCCCGCTGGACAGGACCCAGTGACGCTGCAGGGCCGGGTGAACCAGCTGGTGCAGATGCTCATAATGCAGCCCGATCGGGTCTTCCCACACCTAACCGAGCTGCCTGGACCCATCTACGAGAAGTGCATGGCACCACCTTCCGCCCGCTGCCTGGGGTACACCGTTGGTGCTGCCGAGGGGACTGGGGGGTCCATTGGAGAAGAGCCCCCCTCATCCACCTCGCTCTACCCTGAACCTCAGGATGCCCAGCTGGAGAGCCTGGGGGCAGACAATGAACCGGAGCTGGAAGCTGAGACACTGACCCCGGAGGATGGTGAGGGCAATGGGCAGAGAGCCCCATCCTGTCCCCACCCTGGTGTCCACACCCTCCCACAGCTTGGACCTCCTCTCCTCACCAGACCTGGAGGGGGTTGTGGAGGCTGTGGCCTGCTTTGCCTACACGGGCCGCACGGCCCAGGAGCTGAGCTTCCGGCGCGGGGACATGCTGCAGCTGCACGAGAGGGCGTCAAGCGACTGGTGGTGGGGAGAGCATGAGGGTGCACGGGGCCTCATTCCCCACAAGTACATCGCACTGCCTGCGGGGTGAGTGAGCCTTGCCCTTGGGGCTCTCGGGGGTCTCCACACGTCCCCTTCATCCAGCCTGCCCCCGACCCCAGGTCAGATTCGGAAGGTCTGGTCTGGGCTGGAGAATGAGCATCTCTGACCACTTCCGGCTGGCGTGGAGGCTGCTGGCCTGGACCTGTGCAGGAAAGGAGCCCTCAAAACAGGCTGGCCCTTCCCACTGCAGGGCAGAGAAGCAGGGGGTGGGTGCAGGCGTGCAGACTGCAGATGACTTGGAGAGCAGCCCCGAGGGCCTCCTGGCATCAGAGCTGGTCCACCGGTGAGCAAGAAGATGGCCAGGGGAGACTGGGGTCAGGCTTTGGCCATGTGGGAGTGGGAGGGGTTGTGAGATGAGGATGTGATAGAGTGACCCAGCTTGTGACAGGGAGAGGCTCTAGAGGAGCTTGGGGACCAGTGGGCCAGCCTCTTTTCCTGGGCCACACCCCAGGATGGGAGGAGCCACTGCCCTGTTAGCTCAGGGACTTTCCAGGGCCCCCACCATGCTCCCCATCTGTCCTGCAGGCTAGAACCATGCACCTCACCTGAGGCTGTGGGACCCCCTGGACACAGGCGACACTGCTTGGTCCCAGCCTGCCTGGAGCAACACGTGGAGGTGGATAAGGTGAGAGCCAGGACTGGCTATGTGGCAGGTAAGGGCACCTGTCCTGGCAGATCTCTGCCTTCCCTTGGAAGCCAAACTGCACTCCCTGGCCTCAGCTCAGGGGAACCTGCCGCCAGACACACAGGAAGGCAAGGATGTGAGGGCAGGTGGGGACGGCAAGGGACGGCTACGGAGGCAGGGATGAGAGGGACAGAGGACACCTGGTCTGCCTGGAGCCCGGGGCTTGCATGTTGGGATTCACGTTTGGCTTCTGAGCAGGGAAGTGGCAGGGCCGAGTAGAGGCTGTTTACCTGATAGGGGCAGGGGACTTCAGGGTAGATTGCAAGGCTGGTATCTGTAGCTGGGCTAGGTAACAGGCGGTGCCATGGCAGGCACTTGACATGCCAGGGAGGATGAAAGGGACAGATGGCAGGGAGGCAGGAGGGGGGTGGCTGGTTGGGAATCGGGGTGGGGCAGCAGTGGCTCTTGCAGGAGCAGAGCTCGGGCTTAAGACGTGGTCCTGGCCCGGGCCCTGCTACGTGCTCTGTACCATGGGCCCTATGAGCACCATCAGGCTGAGAAGCCTGGGGAACAGTGGCTAAGCCTGAGGAGGAAAGAGCCCAAGAGTGTGGCCGAGTCCCCAGGCCTAGGGAGCCTGGGGAGAGTGGGGTAGACATGCAGGAGCAGGAGCTGGGACCAGGGACAGGGCAGCCGGGAGATGTCAAGTGAGGACATTGACCTGGGAGGCCCCGGTGGCTCCTGAGGCCATGGGCAGACGGGCTGTGATCTCTGCCAGGGAAAGTATGAGGGCAAGAAGAGAGGGGTCCCCACTTCTGGGCTAAGCCAAGGAATTGCTGTCCTCAGAGGAGACTGTGACAGAGACACCAAAGGGGGCAGGAAGGATGCCAGCTGCACATTGGGGAAGAGTGACCTTGAGGCTGAGGGACTTGCTTTGGGAGTGAGCGGAGCTCTGGGTCTTGATGATCACTCTCCCTTTATTTCCCCTGCACTAGGCTGTGGCACAGAACATGGACTCTGTGTTTAAGGAGCTCGTGGGAAAGGCCTCCGCCCGCCAGGGCCTTGGGCCAACACCTCTCACCTCTCCCAGCCCTGGGTCCCGAAGCCCAAAGGCCCCGGTCAGCAGCCGCCTGGGCAGCAACAAAGGCTTCTCCCAGGGCCCTGGGGCCCCAGCCTCACTCTCAGTGTCCCACCCCCAGGGCCTGGACTCAACCCCCAAACCACACTGAGGTGCTGGGCCAGCCACTCTCCCTAGCAGCCTTGCTTCACTCCAGCCCTTGCCAGCAAGTGCAGGGTTCCTGCACTTCACCCTATGCAGAGAGGTGGGATGAGTCCACTGTATAGGGATGCCCACCCCATACCCTGCCTGCCCTTCAGCCCTGGCCCAGGCCCCTTTGGGAGGCAGCTGAGGAAGGAGGCTGGGGAAACCCTCTTCTGCGACTTTGAGGAGGGCTGGTCAGTGGCTGCTGGTTGGCGGGTGCCCTCGCTCAGATGCCTGGCAGAACTGCGTTGTGATTCATAAAGACCTGTGTGTTGACTTCCCGGTGGGAGACAGCTCTCTGTCTCAGGGGTAGACAGGTGGGTGCTGGAGGCTAGAGAAGTGGGTTCCAGAGCTGTGCACGTGACTGTGGGTGTGTGGGGGGTCTGTGTATGTCTCTGTGCTGCCTCCACAACCATTGTTACCCTGATCCAAGGAGACCCCTCACCATGTGGATGATGAGCTGCAACTTTTATTAGGGAGGAAGGGAGAGATTAGAGCGGCAGAGACTAGAAGGTCCCCGGGACCACTGTCTCACCTGGGGGCACCTGCTCCCTTTCCTGCCCCTCAGCCCTCTGCTGCAGCCCTCCCACACCCAGCACAGTGAGCTGACCTGAGGCCCCCACAGTTCTGGGGCCTGAGGCCTTCCTCATGCAGCTAAGGATATGGAGACCCAGGCAGGGACTGCGGCTTTTCCAGGGCCACACAATGTGCTAGCTCAGGGCCACAGGCTCTGGCTGGTTCTCCATGGGTCCCCCTCCCAGGGGACCCCAGGAAGGCAGCTGAGCTTCTCAAAGCTTCTGGAGGCAAGACACCCAACAGCTCCTCAGGATGAAGTGTCTTTGGCCAGGGAGGAGCTGGCAGTGGTGCAGGACTCATCCTGGGGACCCAGGCTGGGTGGGGTGTGCCTCCGGGCACAGCAGAGCAAGCTGCGCAGCTCCGAGGAGATGCTGCTGCTGAAGGATGCGTAGATCCAGGGGTTGGTGCAACTATTGAGGCTGGCCAGCAACATGAGCAGCACGAAGGGTGGCCCTGTGGGTGGGGGGGGATCCAGGCTGGGCTCAGGACAGCTGGCGGTGCATGGAAGCATGAGGCCAAGCCCGAGTGACCCCCCCACAGCCTTAGCCATGGCTACACCCACTTTCTCGAGGCGCCTCCGGGTCCCACGCGGCCCACAGCTGCACCAGGAAGAAGGGCGCCCAGCATAGCACGTAGACGACCACAATCACCAACGTCATCCTCACGGTCTTGGCCGCAGCTGCTGACACGCGGGCTCCCTCACTGGGGCTGCCTGTGTGGCATCCCGGGCGGCGCCCCCCAGTCCTCTCTGATGGTCCTGGCACCAGACTGGTGTGAATCTCCCGGAAGATGAGGACCTGGCAGGTGGCGATAGCCAGGGTAGGCGCCACGAACACCATCAGGGCAATCCAGGTGACGTAGGCGCGGAGGCCCCAGGGCTCCACAAAGCTGGCCCAGCAGTCAACGACCCCGCTGCCATTTCCCACGTCACGCTGGGCGAAGATGAAGAGCTGGGGCAGGCTGAGAAGGAGCGAGAAGGCCCAAGCCACCAGCACCGGCCGGTTGCAGTGAGCCCCACCTCCGTGGCGGTAAGCTAGCATGGGACGGCAGATGGCACGGTGGCGGTCCAGTGTCATGGCCAGGATCATGTAGGAGGAGGCGTACATGCCCACCATCTGCAGATACTTCACGGCCCGACACAGGGCATCCGGCCCATGGAAGCGGTCGGTGGCATCCCAGGCCAGCTGGGGCAGCACTTGGAACAGAGCCACAGCCAGGTCGGCCAGGCACAAGTGGCCAATGAAGACGTGCATGGGTGCCCAGTGGCCCCGCCGCCCCGCCGTGCTAGAGCCGCCAGCACAAGGCTGTTGCTCAGGGCCACGGCCACAAAGACTATGGAGAGCAGTGCCAGCTCTGCCCGGGCCAGCAGCAGGTCCCTGGTGTCCAGTGGCCTCTCCTGGCTGCTGTTGCTGGGCAGGCTGGGCGGAGAGGTGTGCCCAGGCACAGCTGGGCAGGGGTCAGGGAGAGGGCCTGGTTAGAGAGGGTGCTGTGCAGGGGAACTCCGGTTCAAGGAGGCTCCCACCCAGCTGCCAGGGCCAGTGGCCAAGGCAGCGGTTAACCTGGGCCTCCTGCTTCCCTTACCACCACCCGGAGACCCACTTCCTAGCTCGTAGCAGAGGGGACTCCGGGAAAGCCGTGTTACGGGAGATACATACCCCAGGCTCATGTGGTCCAGGAGGAAGGGCAGCCCCAGCTCCAGCCCTGGCAGGGAGGTGGGGCAGTACCCTCCCCCCTGATCATTGGCAGCCTGGAGAGGTGCACCCCAGAGGTGAGTGTAAAGAAGGCCTTTAGAAAGAGGGGCTTCCCTGCATCGTCAAACCTGCTGTGCCCACCTGGCTTATGGGGGACAAGCCTTACCAGAGGTGGTGGATGCCATCAGCATGGTGGGGCTGTGGCAGGTGTTCTGAGGGCCTGGAGGAGATGGGCGGACTCAGCCTCTGCCCAAGTGGCTAGCCCCACGACCCGGGGTCTGTGGACGAGAGACCTTACAGAGGTGCCAGCGTGGCCGGTACCTGTTGGTGTGTGTGCGTGTGTGTGCATGCATGTGTGAGGTGGGAGTGTGGCTAGTCCTGGGCAGTGAAGATTGAGAGGGATGGTCAGACAGACAGACGCACAGTGCCCAGGACCCCAAGGCAGCCCACAAGCCCTGAGTTTGGGAGTGGGCACCCAGGCAGACATGCAGAACTTCCCTGCCGTGACAGAGGCCGAGAGAGGCCACCATCGGAGGGCTGGAGACTGGGCGGGGAGGGGGACAGGCCTGCGCAGCCCCTTACCTGGCTGGGCTCCCGGGCTCCTGGGCAGCTGGACAGTGGCGTGAAGGTGGCTGGGTGCTCAGATCTGCTCTCCATCGGCTGCCCCGCCCTGGCCCAGCCCAGCCTCTGGGAGTGACCTGGCCAGGAGGGGACTTCCTCCCCCCCCCTTTCCCCCTGGCCTCCCGTTTCCGTTCCTTTCCCCAGGGCCTCCCTGGTCCAGGTCCAGGACTCCCTCCTCCCACTGCCGTAGCCTCCACGCCCACCCTCACCCTACCACACACCCCGGCTGGATTGTTTGGCCTGGCAGTGCTGTGTGAGGTTACTTAGTTCAGCATTGCCATTTTATAAGTGGGGAAACTGAGACCAGAGAGTGTGGGTCTGGCCCAGGACTGGGATGCTTTCTCATGAGAGCTTCACGCCACCTTCCCAAGTTGGGGTCCTCCTGCTTCTGGCCGGGGCCCAGGCAAGGAGGGAGTGAAAGCATCGTTGCTAGGCCCCTCCCAGACCCATGCAGGCCCCTCCTCCTCCACAATTAGGGCCAGTTTGGCCGGAGATGAGGAACAGGAAAGGGACCTCCGTGTGCTCAGGGCTCCCTCCCGCCACACATGCACGACAGCCACAAACACGCGGAGTCACTTGCTCATGTCTTGAACATGTTTCAGGTATGGGGACCTGACAGGGGAGCCCTCCTCCTCCCTCCCCCAACGCCTCTCTCCTTCCCTGGCCCCACACCCCACAACCCCCATCCCAGTGGTTCTCTTTCCACTCCTCCCCACCCCGCAGCCAGGCCTGGCCTGGCTCAGCCCAGCCCAGCCCAGCCGAGCAGCCACTTTCTTCCTGTTTGTGTGTCTTCTCTGTTGGCCTGTGAGGCCAGAGACCAAAACAACCTCACAGACCTGGCTCAAGTCTGGCCCGTGGCCAAGGCTTCCCCCTCCTACCCTTCCTGGCTCTGTCAGGGTGGTGGGAACACAGGGTGGCCAATTTTCTAGACAGTGCTAGGCACTGACCACCCTCTGCCACTACGACACCACATGCGCACACACCACACCGTGCATACACCACACCACAGCCACACATCACAGACACATGCGCACCCACCATACACCCATATGCCACGCTGCACACACTACATCACACAGCCACACATCACACACATGCACCCACCGCACACCCATACACCATGCCACGCTGCACACACACCACACAGCTACACACCACACACGCACCCACCACCACACACCCATATGCTACATACACACCACACCACACACCCCATATAGCACACACCACACAGCCATATACCACACCGCACACATACACACACCTGCACACCATTCCACATGCTTGTGCTGTTCCCAATAACCACATGCTGTCACTAGCCTAGAAGGGCAGAAATGGCCTTCCTAATGGCACCCAGATCAATGGAATGGGACATGCCCTCCCTCAATTTGCAGAGAATTTGGGGACCCTGGCTTGGGAAGGAACTGAGAGCCACCATGGCAAGGCTGCATGAAGCTGTGCCAGGAGAGAGGCGTTAACAGGAGCAGAGTGGGGCCAGGCATGGTGGCTCATGCCTGAAATCCTAGCACTTTGGGAGGCTGAGGCAGGCAGATCACTTGAGGTCAGGAGTTCGAGACCAGCCTGGCCAACATGATGAAACCCCATCTCTACTAAAAATACAAAAAAAATGAGCTGGGCATGGTGGTGCCCGCATGTAATCCCAGCTACTGGGGAGGCTGAGACAGGAGAATTGCTTGAACCTGGAAGGCGGAGGTTGCAGTGAGCCCAGATCGTACCATTGCACTCCAGCCTGGGCAACAGAGTGAGACTCTGTCTCAAAAAAAAAAAAAAGGCAGGGCATCTACCTGGGGGCGTGCCAGGCCCCCACTCCTGCCAGCGCAGTCCCCCACTGTGCATGCCTCTCACTGGTCCCTCTATCCAGCAGTTCCCCTGATCAGAACCTTCCGCTCACCAACTGCAAGTGCTGCTGGCCCAGCACCGTGGCTGCAGAGATGGAAGGACCTGGGCCCTGCCCCAGGAACACATGGGCTTGTGCAGAGGAGAGTGGAGGCAGGGAGGCTGGTGGAGGCTGTGGCTGTCACCCAGGAGAGAAATGGTGTGACCCACTTAACACTGGGCAGCGGGGCTGGAGGAAGCAGACAGGTGGAAAAGGCATTTAAAAGGCCCTGAAGTGTTTGTAAGGGGTGGAAGACAAAGAGGAGGCAGCCAGGGACATGAAGAAGGAGTCCCCCAATTGTGTGGGAGGGGCACATGTGCAGATGGCAGAGTCTGTGGGCAGTGGGAAGGACGAAGGAGCCAAGTGCCTGTCAACAGGAACAGCTCTCACAGAGAATGTGTGTGTGTGAGAGTGTGTGCATCTGAGGGTGTGTGCGTGGGAGGGTGTGTGGGGGATGTGAGGTGTGGGCATATGAGTGTGTGAGAATGTGTGCATGTGTGAGGATGTGCATGTATGTATATGAGGGTGTGTGTGAAGGTGTGTGCCTGTGTGATGGTGTGTGCATGTGTGTGTGCCTGTACAAGGGTGTGTGCATGTGAAGGTGTGTGAGTGTGTGTGCATCTGAGGGTGTGTGCGTGGGAGGGTGTGTGTGGGGGCGTGTGCATGGGTGTGTGTGCATGTGAGGTGTGGGCATATGAGTGTGTGAGAATGTGTGCATGTGTGAGGATGTGCGTGTATGTATATGAGGGTGTGTGTGAAGGTGTGTGCCTGTGTGATTGTGTGTGCCTGTACAAGGGTGTGTGCATGTGAAGGTGTGTGAGCGTGTGTGTATGTGAGTGTGCACATGTGAGGGTGTGGGTGTGTGAAGGTGTGTGTGTAAAGGCGTGCACATGATGGTGTGTGTGGTGTTGGTGTGCCAGTGATGACAGGAAGACAGCCTGCAGATGTTCATCTAATTGTGTCCATTCACCTGAGTGAATAATAACTGGGAAAGGTGGACGGAGCCTGCCGCTTCTGGCTACAGAAAGGCGGCCAGTGGAGCTGAATAGATTAGGAGCCCCACGGAGTGGAAGGGAGGGCCAGGGTCCCCAGCCAGTGCTAGGTGAGGGGCGGGAGGTAGAAGAAGGGTGAGAGTTGAGGCCTCCAGGTCATCATGTGAGAGTCAGGCAGGAGGAGGCTCCCTGGCAAATCTGCAGAGGTTTTTTTTAAGGCAGTGGCCCCTCCCCGTTTCCTTCCCAGAGGCTGTGTTCTGCAGTTGCTTCAGTGGGCTGTGGGGGTGATTGCCTCGGGGTTTCCCAGTCTGACTTCCTCGTGCTCTCCCTGCATGCACATTCCTCAGGTCACTGCAGCAGCCGCTACAGAATGACTTTTTTTCCCCAGCTTTATGAAGATATGATTAGCATACAGTAAAATTCATTAATTTTCATTGGGCTGTTCGATAAACATTTCTGACATTCCATAAAGTTCCTTGTGGCCTTTTGTAGTCAAGCTTCTTCCCCTACCTGAAGCCTAGCAACCACTGATCTATCACTATAGATTTTCGTTTTCTTCTTTTCTTTTCTTTTTTTTTGAGACGGAGTTTCACTCCTGTTACCCAGGCTGGAATGCAATGGCGCGATCTCGGCTCACTGCAACCTCCACCTCCTGGGTTCAGGCAATTCTCCTGCCTCAGCCTCCTGAGTAGCTGGGATTACAGGCACGCGCCACCATGCCCGGCTAATTTTTTGTATCTTTAGTAGAGACGGGGTTTCACCATGTTGACCAAGATGGTCTCGATCTCTTGACCTCGTGATCCATCTGCCTCGGCCTTCCAAAGTGCTGGGATCACAGGCGTGAGCCACCGCACCCGGCCTCTAGATTTTCCTTTTCTAGAATTTTGTATAAATAGAATCATAGAGTATGTAGTATTTTTAAAAGTTAGCCTGGCTTTATGGTGGACGCCTGTAATCTCAGCTACTTGGGAGGCTGAGGCAGGAATCACTTAAACCCGGGAGACAGAGGTTACAGTGAGCTGAGATCTTGCCACTGCACTCCAGCCTGGGTGACAGAGCGAGACTCTGTCTCAATAAATAAAGTAGTATGTAGTATTTTGTGTCTAACTTCCTTTTAAAAACTATTTTTGGCACAGGGGGCATAGTCTCACTCTGTCACCCAGTATACTGAAAGCTTTTATCGCAAGTATTTATTTTATTTATTTTTTATTTATTATTTATTTATTTTTTTGAGACTGAGTTTCGTTCTTGTTGAGATGGAGTTTTGCTCTTGTTGCCCAGGCTGCAGTGCAATGGCGCGATCTCGGCTCACCGCAACCTCCGCCTCCGGGGTTCAGGCAATTCTCCTGCCTCAGCCTCCTGAGTAGCTGGGATGACAGGCACGCGCCACCATGCCCAGCTAATTTTTTGTATTTTTAGTAGAGACGGGGTTTCACCAACTTGACCAGGATGGTCTCGATTTCTTGACCTCATGATCCACCTGCCTCAGCCTCCCAAAGTGCTGGGATTACAGGCGTGAGCCACCGCGCTGGCTGCTAGTATTAAATTTCATCAGAAATTTTTTCTGCCTCTATTGAGATGATAATGTGGTGTTTTTGTTGTTGTTCTGTTAATATGGTTAATTGCATTGACTGATTTTCAATTGTTGAGGCAACCTTGCATTTCTGGGAGGAATCTAACCTACCTGGTCATGTTGTCCCATCTTTTTATATATTGCTAGACCCGATTTGCTAAAATTTTGTTTACTTTTTTTTTTTTGAGACAGAGTCTTACCCTGTTGCCAAGCTACAGTGCAGTGGTGCGATCTCGGCTCACTGCAACCTCTGCCTTCTTAGTTAAAGCCATTCTCATGCCTCAACCTCCTGAGTACGTGGGACTACAGGCATACACCACCACGTCCAGCTAATTTTTGTATTTTTAATAGAGACAAGGTTTCACCATGTTGGCCAGGATGGTCTCCATCTCTTGACCTTGTGATCCGCCTGCCTTGGCCTCCCAAAGTGCTGGGATTACAGATGTGAGCCACTATGCCCAGCCATTGTTTACCGTTTTTACATCTGGATTAATGAGAGATGCTGGTCTACAGTTTCCTGTTCTGTAATGTCTTTGGTTTGGGGATGAGTATAATGCTGACTTTATAAAATGAGTTGGGAAGTGTTCTCCCTTTTTCCATTTTCTGGAAGCGTTTGTATAGAATTGGTATGATACAAACTGGAGATTGCTTTGTGAGAATGTTTTCAGTTACAAATTCAACTCGTCTAACATATACAGGGCTATTCAGGTTATCTATTTTTTCCTAAATAAGCTTTGATCATTTGTATCTTTCAAGGAATTTGTCCATTTTTTTTAGGTTGTTGGATGCATTGGAATAAGTTTTTTGTGTTTGTAGGATCTGTAATGATGTCCCCTCTCTCTTATTCTCCATATTCGTAATCTGTATCTTCTATCTTTTTTTTTTTTTATCAGTCTGGCTAGAGACTTACCAATTTCATTGACCTTTTTGTTTTGTTTTGAGACGAAATTGTGCTCTCATTGCCCAGGCTGGAATGCAGTGGTGCAAACTTGGCTCACTGCAACCTCCTCCTCCTGGGTTCAAGCGATTCTCCCACCTCCGCCTCCTGAGTAGCTGGGATTACAGGTGCCCACCACCACACCTGGCTAATTTTTTGTATTTTTAGTACAGATGGGGTTTAACCCAAGTTGGCCAGGCTGCTCTTGAACTCCCGACCTTAGGTGATCCACCTGCCTCAGCATCCCATGATCTTTTCTCTTCTATTCTTTTTTTGAATTTTTCGAACAGAGTCTCACTCTGTCATCTAGGCTGGAGTGCAGTGGTGAGGTCTTGGCTCCCACTACAACCTTCTCCTCCTGAGTTGAAGTGATCCTCCCGCCTTAGCCTCCCTAGTAGCTGGGACCACAGGCATGAGCTACCATACCCAGCTAATTTTTGTATTTTGTGTAGAGACAGGGTATTCCCATGTTGCCCAGACTGCTCTCAAACTCCTGCACTGAAGCAATCCACCCGCCTCCGCCTCCCAAAGTGCTGAGAATACCACTACCTCCAGCCTGATCTTTTCAAAGAAGCAATTTTTTTTTTTTTTTTTTTGAGACGGAGTCTTGCTCTGTCATCCAGGCTGGAGTGCAGTGGCACGATCTCAGCTGACTGCAATCTCCGCCTCCTGGGTTCAAGCAATTCTCCTGCCTCAGCCTCCCAAGTAGCTGGGATTACAGGCTCGTGCCACCACGCCTGGCTAATTTTTGTATTTTTTAGTAGAGACGGGATTTCACCATATTGACCTAACCTAGGTGGTCTTGATCTCTTGACCTCGTGATCCGCCGGCCTTGGCTTCCCAAAGTGCTGGGATTACATGTGGAGCCTCTGTGCCTGGCCAATTTTTTGTATTTTTAGTAGAGACAGGGTTTTACCTTGTTAGCCAGGCTGGTCTCGATCTCCTGACCTCGTGATCCACCAATCCACCCGCCTTGGCCTCCCAAAGTGCTTGGATTTACAGGGGTGAGCCACGGTGCCCGGCCCCATTTAGTCTTTTGTAAAAACATTAAAAAAATTTTTTTTTTTTTTAAAGACGGGGTTTCACCATGTTGGTCAGGCTGGTCTTGAACTCCTGACCTCAGGTGATCCACCTGCCTTGGCCTCCAAAGTGCTTTTATTACAGGCGCGAGCCACCACGCCCAGCCTAATTTTTTGAGATGGAGTCTTCCTCTGTTGCTTAGGCTGGAGTGCAGTGGCACGATCTTGGCTCACTGCAACCTCTGCCTCCCAGGTTCAAGCGATTCTCCTGCCTCAGCCTCCCGAATAGCTGGGACTACAGGCACGTGCTACCACACCCAGCTGATTTTTGTATTTTTAATAGAGAGAGGGTTTCACCATATGGCCAGGCTGGTCTCAAACTCGTGATCTGCCCACCTTGGCCTCCCATTTACTCTTTGTTGTTTCGCTTTGTCTTGTTGTTGTTTGGGTTTTTTTCTTTTAGGTTGTTTAGAGGTAGGGTCTCACTCTGTCACCCAGGATGGAGTGCTGAGGTGTGATAATAGTTCATTGCAACTGCAAACTTCTGGGCTCAAGCAATCCTCCTGCCTCAGCCTCTCCCAGTAGCTAGGACTATAGGTACTCACTGCCATAACTGGCTGATTAATTTTTTTAATTTTCTTGAGACAGAGTCTCGCTCTGTTTTCAGGCTGTAGTGCAGTGGCGTGATCTTGGCTCACCACAACCTTTGCCTCCCAGGTTCAAGTGATTCTCCTGCCCCAGCTTCCTGAGTAGCATGGCTAATATTTTTGTATTTTTAGTAGAGATGTGGTTTCACTATGTTGGCTAGGTTGGTCTCGAACTCCTAATCTCATGATCTGCTCACTTCAGCCTTCCAAAGTGCTGGGATTACAGGCATGAGCCACCGCGTTTGGCCCACACAGCTAATTTTTAAATTTTTTGTACAGACAGGATCTTGCTATGTTGTCCAGGCTGGTCTTGAACTTCTGGCCTCAAGTAATCCTCCCACCTTGGCCTCCCAAAGTGCTGAGCTTATGGACATGAGGCACTAAGTACTGCCTACTCTTTTCTTTTTTTTTCTTTTACTATTTTTACTTAACTTTATTATTCCCTCCTTTATGCTTATTTTGTAAGTAATTTGCCCTTTTCTTTTCCTAGTTTTTTTTTTTTTTTTTTTGACATGGAGTCTCTCTCTGTCACCAGGCTGGAGTGCAATGGCTCAATCTTGACAACCTCCACCTCCCAGATTCAAGTGTTTCTCCTGCCTCAGCCTCCAGAGTAGCTGGGATTACAGGCACCAGCCACCACGCACAGCTTATTTTGGTATTTTTAGTAGAGATGGGGGTCTCGCCATGCTGGCCAGGCTGGTCTCGATCTCTTGACCTCATGATCCGCCCACCTCAGCCTCCCAAAGTGCTGGGATTACAGGTGTGAGCCACCACGCCCAGACCTCTTTTCCAGTTTCTTAGAGACTTTCAGCCTGGCCAATGTGGTAAAACTTCATCTCTACTAAAAAATATATAAAATAAATTAGCCAGGCATGGTGGTGCATGCCTATAACCCCAGGTACCCAGGAGGCTGAGGCAAGGGAATTGCTTCAACCAGGGAGGTGGAGGTTGCAGTGAGTGGAGATTGCGCCATTGCACTTCAGCCTGGGCAACAGAGCGAGACTCCATCTCAAAAAAAAAAAGTAGACTGAAATAATGTTTTGGGACCTTTCTGCTTTTCTAATATAAGTAGTTCATTTTCCTCTAATCATTTGTTTTGTTGAATTCACAAATTTTGATATTTTCTTTTCATTTTTATTCAGTGAAAAATATGTTTTAGTAATAATTTTACGCCGGGCATGGTGGCTCACACCTGTAATCCCAGAACTTTGGGAGGCTGAGCCGGGCAGATCGCCTGAGGTCGGAAATTCGAGAGTAGCCTCACCAACATGGAGAAAGCCCGTCTCCACTAAAAATGCAAACTTAGCCGGGCATGGTGGTGCACGCCTGTAGTCCCACCTACTAGGGAGGCTGAGGCAGGACAATCGCTTGAAACCAGGAGGCAGAGGTTGCAGTGAGCTGAGATTGCACCATTGCACTCTAGCCTGGGTAACAAGAGAAAGCTCTTTCTCAAATAATAATAATTTTACTTGTGGTTTCTTCTTTGGTTCATGGGTTATTTGGAAGTAGATTTTTCATTTAACAATATTTGGACGTTTCCTGGATGTCTTTTTGTTGTTGATTTCTAATTCAACATCATTGTGGTCAAAAATCCTACTTTGTATAATTTCGATCCTTTGTGATTTATTGTCTGTGTTGGTTGTTTTCTTGATTATGTGTTCCTTTTTCATTATGAAATGTTGAAAGTCTTATGTCTGTGTCTTTATGCTTCCAATGTGCTTCTTGTAAATAACATATAGCTATTTTATCCAGCCTGACAGTCTCTGCCTTTTAACTGCTGTGTGTGGCAGACTGTGTTTTTCAAAGGTGGCTAACAATATCTCCCATCCCACATGCGCTCCTGGAACTTTGCCACTTCCCCATCAAGAGGTGGAATGTAACCCTCCCCCACTACAATCCGGGCAGGCTTGTGACTTTCTTGTACTCAAGATAATATGGTAAGAGTGGTGCTGATTGATTTGCGAGGCTGGTGCAGAAAAGGTAATGCAGCTTCTGCCTTGTTAGCAGGGACACTCACTCTTCAAGCCTTTAGCCACCATGTAAGCATTCCAACTTCCCCAAGGCTACAAGAAAGCCCAGCACTTTGGGAGGCCGAGGCAGGCAGATAACCTGAGGTCGGGAGTTTGAGACCAGCCTGTTCTGCATGGTGAAATACCGTCTCTACTAAAAATACAAAAACTAGGTGTGATGATATACGCCTATAATGCCAGACACTCCGGAGGCTGAAGCATGAGAATTGCGTGAACTTGGGAGGCAGAGATTGCAGTGAGCCAAGATCGCACACTGACTCCAGCCCGGACGACAGAGTGAGACTGTGTCTCAAAAGAAAAAGCGGGGGCGGGGCGCTATGAGAATATGAAGAGGGAGAGATGGCCAGCCAGCTCTCAGTTGCTCCGGCACCACACTGTTCCAGCTTCAGCTACCATCTGACAGCCACCACATGAAAGACCTGGGCCAGGACTACCCAGGTGAGCCCTTCCCAAATCCCTTTTGCTTTTATTTCTTTTTTTTTCTACACGGAGTTTTGCTCTTGTTGCCTAGGCTGGAGTGCAGTGGCGGGACCTTGGCTCACTGCATTTTCCACCTCCCAGGTTCAAGTGATTATTTTGCCTCAGCCTCCCGAGTAGCTGGGACTACAGGTGCATGCCATCACGCCTGGCTAATTTTTGTATTTTCAGTAGAGACAGGGTTTCATTATATTGGTCAGGCTGGTCAGGAACTCCTGACCTCAGTGATCTGCCTGCCTTGGCCTCCCAAAGTGTTGGGATTACAGGCGAGAACCACCTTGCCCGGCCTCTTTTTTTTTGGCAGGGTCTCACTGTGTCACCCAGGCTGGAGTGCAGTCACATGATCACAACTCACTGCAGCCTTGACCTCCTGGTCTCCTGAGTAGCTGGGAATGTAGGCATGTGCCACTACACCCAGCTAATTGTTGTATTTTTTGTGGAGACAGGGTCCTGCCATGTTGCTCAGGCTGTTTTAAACTCCTGGGCTCAAGCAGTCCTCCCACTTCAGCCTCCCAAAGTGCTGGGATTACAGGTGTGAGCTACCACACCTGGACTATTTCTAAGAAGTAAAAAATCATATAGATTTACCCCCTTCCGTGGTAAATATATGTAATAGAACAGTGGGGAGTACAAAAAATAAAATTATGCCCAAAAAAAGGGCATGACCCTTCTTGTCAGGCTATTAGTGTGTGCATGTGCATTTGTGTGTGTCTGTGGTGTGTGTGTGTGTGTGTGTGTGTATTAGAGGCTGATGTGTAGTTAAGTGGACTCTGGGGTTTCTTGTTTTGTGTAGACTCAGTTCCCTGTATACTTCTAATGATTTCAGAGCAGGGTCGGAACTGTCTGGCGGGACTGGTGATCTGAGCGGCTGTAGACTTCAGCAGATTCCAGAATGTGGGTACCTGGGTGCCTCTGCCGTGTACTCAGTGGAAGGTCAGGAGCACCAGGGGGATTTCCTGTCAGTTCCCTTGTCCTGCATCCAGACTACAGCAGCCTGAGCACATCTCCACCTCAGAGAGTATCTCTCAGCCTACCTGCTTTGCCTTCAAACTTTCTTGGTGAAGGCCCATGCAGAAGAGTTAGTGCGTGAATGCAAGCTCTCTTGAATCAGAGGCATTAGAGTGTCTATAGCTTTATGCCGTCCCACACTCAGCCTTTTAAAATGTGTTCAAAGTTTTTCTGTTTCTTTCTTACACAAGTCTGTGGCAGTGTCCGCTTTCTGCTGCTGCTCTGCCAGAAAGAAAAGCAGCTATGGAGCTCTTTTCTCCTAGAAAGGGCTTTTTAAGAGAAAAAAATTCCATGATTTTGTAGGTGATCCAGCTTCTTCTTGCAGCTAGGGCGGGAGTGATGTTGTCTTGCAACTTTCTACATTTTGTTTGTGGGAAGTAGAAAAGTCCCTTTTTAACTTTTCCTTTCTTGTTAAAGAATAAGTGTGTTGACGTTGTGAAGCCATGCTTGCAGGTGTGTTGTACACTCTGTGTCCTTGTACTTTCACCAAGATATCTGTGCTGGGCATGCTCACAGGCATGTCCCCGCTCTCCATTGTTTTTACCTGTTTAGAAAAGGTTTAAGTTATTAGCCAATCTGGTTTAGTTTAGATTGTGAGGTCTGCCTCCAGCCAACGGAGATCAGACACAGCAGTGAGGACAACAGCAGATGTGTAAGGAATAAATTTGTGTGTTTTCCTTTTTTCAGTATACTCTGGTGGCACGATGGCTAGTGAGTACCCTTCCTACAGTCCAGGAAGTAAAAATTTCGTTGCTGAAAGATCCTTTGTCTCGGTGCTAACTTTTCTTTGTGGCATCAAGCATCTATTTCCAACATGTTAGAAGCAAAATATCTGTCTATTGAATTTTTAACGTGTGCTTCCACAAAAAGCTCTTGTTTGTTCTCTGAATGTTCCTTTTTTATAGCATCCCATTCTTGTTTAATGGATATATTTACATTCTATTATCTCCCTAAGTTCATAGTTGTGTTTCCCACCTATTGTTTCCTCTTTGTTTTGATCTTTCCTGCTTTCATGTTAGAGGTTTTCCTGGTAATCCTTTCTTGTCTTCTCATATTTAAGAATGGGGAGGGCTGGGCGTGGTGGCTCATGCCTGTAATCCCAGCACTTTGGGAGGCCGAGGCGGGTGGATCACCTGAAGTCAGGAGTTCAAGACCAGCCTGACCAACATGGTGAAACCCTGTCTCTACTAAAGATACAAAATTAGCTGGACCTGGTGGCACATGCCTGTAATCCCAGCTACACAAGATGCTGAGACATGAGAATCGCATGAATCCAGGAGGCGGAGGTTGTGGTGAGCCAAGATCCTGCCATTGCACTCCAGCCTGGGCAACAAGAGCAAAACTCTGTCTAAAAAAAAAAAAAAAAAAAAAAGAATGAGCACTAATGAGCCGATTGGAAGGGAAGGACTTGTCAACTATGAGCTTCATTGTAGGATGATCTAGCTGGGCTACCTTTAGCTCCTTCATCTTGGGATGGCCAAATACCCAGAGAGAGGTCTTTAGCCTGATGCCTGAGGCTGGTTGTTAGCACTTGAGAAACAGAGTGGGCCAAGAAGGCCCAAAGTGATCCAAATTCGGTAGGTAAATATTCATTTAAACCCCTAACTTTTAATCTGATGCCATCGAAGTTGCTTCTGGTATTCTCCCCTTGGAACACTGTTTCATCCTCTCCAAAGAATGAACATTGTGTTCTGTTGGGATGGAGAAAAGCATGTGGAGAGCTAACTGCCTCTTCCGCAGACTGTTCCACCCTCACCCCCGTTCTCTGGGTCCTCTCTAGGATGTGTGCTGTGCAGTGAAATTCAGGTGGTGCTCAGCTTTCCCTATTGCCCTGCTTTCCTGGGTCTGCTGCATCGGTTACTGTTCAGCTCCAATGATTTTGTTGCTGTTACCTGTTTTCCCATTATTTCTGTCCCTGGGATTTTTTTCTTTTTAAAAAGTCATTTACTGTCATTTTGGTGTGATTTCATGAAGAAGAAAAAGCAAATGCATGTGCTTAATCTGTCACCTTCATTTTCTTTTCTTTTCTTTCTTTCTTTCTTTTATCTTTGAGATGCAGTCTCTCTCTGTTGCCCTGTTGTCCAGGATAGAGTGCAGTGGCGCGATCTCGGCTCCCTGCAACCTCCACCTCCTGGGTTCAGGTGATTCTCCTGCTTCAGTTTCTGGAGTAGCTGGGATTACAAGCACGTGCCAACACACCCAGCTAATTTGTTTTTGTTGTTTACTTTTAGTAGACATGGGGTTTCAGCATGTTGGACAGGCTGGTCTTGAACTTCTGACCTCAAGTGATTCACCCACCATGGCCTCTCAAGGTGCTGGGATTACAGGCATGAGCCACTGCGGTCAGCCACTCACTTCTATTTTCAAATCAACAGTATGTGGAGAGAGTCTAGAAGGTGCAGTGAGTGGAAGGGAGGCAGGGCTGGATAAGACCATGTGGCAGGATTGTAATACTCATGGGCAGCTTGCTTGGAGCCCATGAGTCCCTAGGGATACCAGTCTACACCGTAACATGATCACCTCCAGGCTGTGAGGAGGAGTGGTGAAGGCAAACAAGCAATTCTGTTCAAAGCTTGGGACTTCACGGGCCGAGTTAAGGGAAAAACTTCAGTGTGGTAACATAGGACGGGCCCAGCAAGATGCCCACCAGCCAGTTACTTACACATAGTTGATGTCTTAGTCAGTTCCAGGTGCCATCACAAAATACCACAGACCAGGTGGCTTCAACAATGGAAATTTATCTTCTCACAATTCTGGAGGTTGGAAGTCCCAGATCAATGTCTGGTCCATTTCTGGTGAGGGCTTTCTTCCTGTTTGCAGACAGCCACCTTCTCACTGTGTCCTCATATGGTAGGGGCAGCGCTGGAGGGGAGGGAAGAATGCTTGTCTTGTGTTCTTTCTTTCTTTCTCTCTTTCTTTCTTTCTTTCTTTCTTTCTTTCTTTCTTTCTTTCTTTCTCTTTCTTTCTTTCTTTCTTTCTCTTTCTTTCTTTCTTTCTTTCTTTTCTTTCTCTCTCTCTCCATCTTTCTTTGTTTCTCTTTCTTTTTTTTCTTTCTTTCTTCTCTTTGTTCTCTCTCTCTCTTTTTTATTTGAGGTGGGGTCTTACTCTGTCGCCCAGGCTGGAATGCAGTGGTACAATCTCAGCTCACTGCAGCCTCCCACCAAGGCTCAAGTGATCCTCCCACCTCAGCCTCCTGAGTAGCTGGGACTACAGGTGTGTGTCACCATGCCTGGCTAACTTTTGTATTTTTGTAGAGACAGGGTTTCACCATGTGGCCCAGGCTGGTCTCGAACTCCTGGACTCAGGTGATCCACCCACCTTGCCCTCCCAAAGTGCTGGGCTTACAGCATAATGACTCATGCCTACTTCATCTTCTTTAGATGCTCCATTTGGGGGTTTTGGCTTCAACATACAAATTTTGGGCGCACACACACATTCAATCCATAACAGATGGACATGCTACATATCACAGAGCCTGCACCAACCTTGACCTCAGCTGCCTGGACCAGTTATAGTGAGCCAAGATTGTGCCATTGCACTCAAGCCTCAAACTCCATCTCAAAAATAAGTAAATAGGCCAGACCACTGCTCAACGAAATAAGAGAGGACACAAACAGATGAATAAACATTCCATGTTCATGGTTAGGAAGAATCAATATCGTGAAAATGGCTATACTGCCCAAAGTAATTTACAGAATCAATGCTATCCCCATCAAGCTACCACTGACTTTCTTCACAGAACTGGAAAAAACCACCGTGAACTTCATATGGAACCAAAAGAGAGCCCGCATAGCCAAGTCAATTCTAAGCAAAAAGAACACAGCGGGTGGCATCACACTACGGGACTTCAAACTATACTACAAGGCTACAGTAATCAAACCAGCATGGTACTGGTACCAAAACAGAGATATAGACTGATTGAACAGAACAGAGCCCTCGGAGGCAACATCACACATCTACAACCATCTGATCTTTGACAAACCTGACAAAAACAAGCAATGGGGAAAGGATTCTGTGTTTAATAAATGGTGTTGGGAAAACTGGCTAGCTATGTGCAGAAAACAGAAACTGGACCCCTTCCTGACACCTTACACTAAAATTAACTCCAGATGGATTAAAGACTTAAACATAAGACCTGGCACCATAAAAACCCTAGAAGAAAATCTAGGCAAAACCATTCAGGACATAGGAGTAGGCAAGGACTTCATGACCAAAACACCAAAAGCATTGGCAACAAAATCCAAAATAGACAAATGGGACCTAATCAAACTCCACAGCTTCCGCACGGCAAAAGAAACAGTCATTAGAGTGAATCGGCAACCAACAGAATGGGAAAAAAATTTTGCAAGCTACACATCTGACAAAGGGCTAATATCCAGAATTTACAAAGAACTAAAATAGATTTATAAGAACAAAATGAACAAGCCCATTCAAAAGTGGGCAAAGGACATGAACAGACACTTTACAAAAGAAGACATACATGAGGCCAACAAACATATGAAAAAATGCTCATGATCACTGGTCATTAGAGACATGAAAATCAAAACTACATTGAGATACCATCTCACGCCAGTTAGAATGGCAATCATAAATAGGAACACTTTTACACTGTTGGTGGGAGTGTAAAATAGTTCAACCATCATGGAAGACAGTGTGGCGATTCCTCAAGGACCTAGAAATAGAAATTCCATTTGATCCAGCAATCCCATTACTGGGTATATATCCAAAGGATTATAAATCGTTCTGCTATAAGGACACACGCACACGAATGTTCATTGCAGCACTGTTTACAATAGCAAAGACCTGGAACCAACCCAAATGCCTATCGATGATAGACTGGACAGGGAAAATGTGGCACATATACACCATGGAATATTATGCAGCCATCAAAAACGATGAGTTTGTGTCCTTGGTAGGGACATGGATGAACCTGGAAACCATCATTCTCAGCAAACTGACACAAGAACAGAAAATCAAACACCGCATGTTCTCACTCTTAGGCGGGTGTTGAACAATGAGAACACAAGGACACAGGGAGGGGAGCATTACAGACTGGGGGGAAATAGGGGAGGGATAGCGGGGGATGGGGAGTTGGAGAGAGATGGCATGGGGAGAGATGCCAGATATAGGTGAAGGGGAGGAAGGCAGCACATCACACTGCCATGTGTGTACCTATGCAACTATCTTGCATGTTCTTCACATGTACCCCAAAACCTAAAATGCAATAAAAGAAATTGAATAATTAAAAGAACTTAACCTTAACCATCTTTGTAAATTTCATTAGATGTACAAGAATTATGTAAATATACAATAAACTTTATTTGATAACCAACTAAGGCAAAAATATTGTTTATATTAAAATTATAAATGCAATTTTAAATGTTTAAAAGAAAAAAAATACAAAAAATTAATGGGCCAGGCGTGGTGGCTCACGCCTGTAACCCCAGCACTTTGGGAGGCTGAGGCTTGATCAGGAGATTGACACAATCCTGGCCAACACGGTGAAACCCTGTCTCTACTAAAAATACAAAAATTACCTGGGTATAGTGGTGCACACCTGTAATCCCAGCTACTCAGGGAGTCAAGGCAGGAGAATCGCTTGAACCCAGGAGGCAGGGTTGCAGTGAGCCAAGATCACACTATTGCACTCCAGCCTGGGCAACAAGAGCAAAACTCCATAAAAAAAAAAGAAAGTAAGCCACCAAGTCCAGCTCAGGTCCAGTTTATACTCAAGGAAAGGAGAATTAGGCACCATCTCTCGTATCAAACAATTATGGACCTATGTCAAAACCACCTGAACAGAGATATTGGTTAACTTCAGACTTTGTTAAGAATGCATGTTAAAATAGCTAGAGGAACAACTAAAAAATTCATAAGCGATTCTAAAGAAACAGAAGGGAAAATAGAAGAAGAAATCAAATGCAGTCCATCTACAAGATGACCAAGAGCAGAGTGTCACCTTCTTCTGGGCTCTGCATATGGCAGATGCTGGAAATGTCCCAGACTCCAGAGCAGCTGGGATTTGGGAAGCAAATTCAGTTTTGCCAATCAGGCATGCTCTCGTGAAGTCTGAGGGAAGGGAGGCCACCCTCCTGCTGTGTGGGCTGCGTTTTTGCTGCACATCAAGGAATTTCTGGGGTCTAACCTCCACTTCTTGGTTGTTGAGGGGCATTTGTGGCAGCAATGGCTTCCCAGTCCCATCTTGCTGACTTTGGTGGTGTCCTTTTGAACTCAACGGTTACACTGGCCGTCTCCCAATCCTCCACTTTGTGGACGGTGGCACAAGTAGCAGCTGCCTTGCAGAGCCAGGTCTGCACTGCATTGACACCCAGCCCAGAGCCCACTTTGAACCAACCAATAGTTAGGTAAGTATCTGATCTTGTCTACAGAATCCCTTTTGTTCATGATCACAGGAGCAATTTCTGCTTCCTACCCTGAGCCTTCAATGACACAAAGTGGAGGTGAGGCCGGGTGCACTCCAGCCTAGGCAACAAGAACAATAATCAAAAAATAAAGTGGAGGTGGGGGAGAGAAATGGGGAAAGCTGGACAAATACTCAACTGGCATGAATACATCCCGAGATAACAGCAGTCTTCACTGTGCGACCAGCTGACCTGCGCAGTTCAAACACAAAGGCAGGTCAACATCTATTTACCACTGGATCGAACAATCCACCCCTAAGCGGTTACCTTAGACAAATGAAGACATGCGTTCACACACAAGCCTGCACATAAATGTTTAGAGCTGCTCCATCATATTCACAGAAAGCTGGAAACCACCCAAGTGTCCTTCAGCAGGCGAATGGTAAACAAACCCTGATCCAGCCAAACAAAGTTCAAAGAGTATGCTGCGTGAAAGGAGCCAGCCCAGAGAATACATGCTGTATGATTCTTTTGGAGTAAAGTTTAGAAAAGACAGAAATCAGATCACTGGTGGCCAGGGGCGGGGAGTGGAGGGAGTGGTTGGCTGCAAAGGGCATTTGGGAATTTGGAGAGGTGATGGCATGTTCTAGAGCACGGTTTTGGTGATGGTTGCACAACATTCACCAAAACTCATTGAACTGTAAACCTCAAAAGGGTGAATTTTACTGTATGTAAATTTTATACTTCAATAAAGTTGTTTTTTTTTTTTCTTTTTTTTTGAAACAGGATCTCACTCTGTTGCCCAGGCTGGAGTGTAGTAGCGCGACCATGGCTCACTGGAGCCTCAGCCTCCTGGGCTTAAGTGATCCTGGCACTTCAGCCTCATGAGTAGCTGGGACTACAGGCATACACCACCATGCCTAATTTTTTTATGTTTTTTCTTTTTTTGTGGAGACGGGGTCTCACTATGTTGCCCTGGCTGGTGTGAAATAAAGCTGATTTTTAAAAAGACAAGAATTGTTAGAATCAAACCAAACCCAAACTCAAGCATGTGTTTCCAAGTGCTACTCTTGAGATACGAAGGCCTGCCTGCTGGCACTTCCTCCTGCCCCACTGTCAGCTGTGGCTTCTGACACTTTGACCTGCTCGTCGCAGGGTCCAGTATGCTGTGTCTATGAAGGGTGGGTCACAGGGAGCAGGGACACCCTTTGGCATCAAGTGCTTCTCACAGCCCAGAAGTGAGAATGGGTCACCTGACCTCTCTGAACCTTTGTTTCCTCAACGGACCTCCCCAAGTTGGTGTGCAATTTAAATGTGCAGGAAACATAACGATGGCAAGTTCATGGCCATGCTCAGGAAACGCAATGTCATGTAAATTCTGGTAATGAATTTTTTGTTATGATAAATGGATCCATCACTACACATTAGCAGGTGCATACTAAATGGGCTCTATTCACTTCTTACTTCACCCCTGTCAAAGTCATCTTGATCAGCATCAAACCCTAGATTAAATAAAGGATTTGCAGAAGTTGGGGCTTTTGAGAAAAGGCTGGGGACGTAGCGGGTGACTGGAGACAGCAGCTGGAGAGGAGAGGCCTATCAGAGTCAGATCAGCAAAGGCAGGAAGCCCACCACAGCTCAGTGCCTCATGGAAAATACGCCCTCTCGGCCCAGCTCATAGCCCTGCTGGCCTCTTGACCCCAGTGGGCTTAGTTTCCATTGCTGTCACCTGAATGAAGATGCCCTGCAAGTGCCCCCACTCTGTCCACTTTCACTCAGGTGCCTAGTCTTGTCCATTCTCCTCCTAAAGACCCAGCAAACATGGCACCAGACCCTCTCTGAGCACAGGTGGGGCCACTTCAAGCTTCCCCTTCCAGGGGAACTGAAGCTGGCATGATGGGGGTGGGGCATCCAAGTCAGGATGCCAGGGCTGCTCCCATGTGGCCCTCCAGGACCCACACCACTTGGGGAGTCTTGTGAGGCTGAGTTGAGGGCCCCTGGAATGCTTCACTGGGCAACAGGCATGCCCATAAAAATACCGTGGCCACCAGAGCTGCAATCTGCCATCGAGGCCCCAGGCCTTCCTAGACCTGAGGCTGCAGCCAGCTAGCTGGCTCAGGTCCCCACCCCTCCATTTTGCTTCCTGGCCTGTGAGGTCATGGCCTTGAGCCTAGGAGGGGGCGCTGGGGAGGAGCTCCTTCCTTCTCCATCCTGTGCAGGGCTGCATGGTAGAGTGGGAGAGAGTGGGGTCGGCGGGAAAGGTCGGATGGGGCCAATCCAGAGGACAAAGAAATAAGACACCGGAGAGCTTGAAGAAAACCTAGGAGTTGGGGGTGGCAGTTCGAGGGATACCTCTCCGAGATACTGTCGCCCCTGGACTCGCCTCCGACCCTGCCGCCCGCTTGCGCTCTGGGGTGCGCGGACGCCAGCGCTCCGCAGCGCCATCCCGACACTCTGGGGATCGCAGCCCTCGCAGCCCTTCCATTAGGATCCGGACTAGGTGCCCAGGATTGGGGGGCATTCAGGAGAGGCCCCGGGAGTTCTGCCCTGGATGTGCTGGGGGGTCGTTTCGTGAGGATGCCAATCGCCGGCTGGAGCCCTCGGGGGCAGGGTGGAGGCTGGGGGAGAATCACCTTCCTCACCGGAGTTCTCTCTCCACCGCCCGGCCCCAGGTCTTTGGGAGCACTCTCGGCCCGCGATTCCCTCTCCGAGCTTCACGGCGGGCTCCTTTGCGCTGGGGCTGGGGACACTCTCACGCTGGAGACTCCCGATCTGCGGGGGTGGGGGTCTGGCGAAACCCGTCGGCGGGGGCCCCGCTGAGCTCCCGGAGTGGGCTGTCCGGGGGTCCCCAGCCCTAGCCGCGCTCGGCTGGGACCAGGGTCTAGGGTGCGGCGGGGCGGGGCCGGCGGCCGGGGAGGTGATCTCACTCCTCCCTCCCCTTCTTCCCCGGCGCTCCCCTCCCCCTCCCCTCCGCGCAAGCCCGCCCCGCCCCGCCACCGCCGCCGCTGCCGCAGCATCGACTTCGCAGACGCGCTCGGGCGACGGGTCCGAGGCCGGCGTGCGCGGAGGCTGGGCGGGCAGCCCGAGCGGCGGCTGTAGCTCAGGTAAGGCGGGCTGGCCTGCCCGTGCGCCCGGGCCGCGGCCGCGACCCCCTGGGCCCCCCACTCAGCCCTGCCCGGGGTGCACGGACCAGGGAGCACCGCCCGGCCCCTCCCGGCCCTCGGTAACCGGCGTTGCGGCCGGAGCCCCACCCATGCCGCCCGGCGTCCGACTCCAGGCACCTCAGGCGGGGGCGGGGTCGGGGCGGAGGAGGGAGGCCGTGTGCCCGAACCTGACAGGTGAGGGGTACCTGGGCGGCACCCCAGATGCCGGCCTTGGTGGGAGAACGGGGCGGGGGGCGTCAGGCAGGGTCTGTGTGGGCAAGTGGGGGCTAAAGTTGGCGGGTCCCCGTGCGTGTGTGCGTGTCTGAGAACGGAAGCCAGATCTGGGCCCAGCGCTCCCCCACCGGCTGCCGTGGGGTGTGGTCCTGGGCGTGGCTGCCCCCTTCCCCAGCCAAGAGCCCAGTTTGGTTGAAAACCCCATCTGCCAGCGTGGTGACAGTGAGATTGGGCTAAGCCGCCCCTGCAGTAGGGGGAGGGGAGGGAACGGAACTGGGCGCTGCCTGCCCCTCCGCCCCAAGGTTGGGGGGGGCTTTGTTCTCCTCCTCCTTCTTTCCAAATCTCAGCCTGGGCTACGCCCGCCGGGCTCTCCCGAAAGCCTGCCGCAGAGCCAGGGGCTCCTCCCTGGGGGCGCAGGGCGCCTCCGGAGTCCTCTTCCACAGGCTCTGTGGCCAGCCAGGGCTGGCTGAGGTGGGTTCGGGCACCCACTGCTGCGCCTCCCGTGCATAGGTGTCCATCAGGTACAGTCCATCAGGAAGGGGTGAGGGAGGGAGGGCTTCACGAGCTCTGGCGGTCCCTGCTCACTGCGGGTCTTTTGCCCACTGCCACATCTTCCCATCTCGGTTATGGGAAGGGTCAGCGATTCCTATTCCCTCTTTTCCAGGTCAGACTTTTAGGGCCTCTTGGCAGGGATTGCAAAGAACACGCACTGCAATCCACTAACCCCACAGGGTGTCACTGCCCCTCTCAGGGAGGCAGGCCTAGGGCCATCTGATCCCTTCCCCAAAAGGAGAGGGCCTGGCACCCTTCAGGTAGATACCCTGCCCCTGTTAACCCCACCCTGAAGGCAGAGGCATCGGGGCAGCCCAGTGCCATCTCTGCTGACTCATGTGACCCTGATGTAAATCAGCACATTCCGCTCTTCTTCCCCTGGGGGCTGCTGCCCAGCCCCATCTTTCTGGGGCGGGGACCTGCCCCCTCACATCGACCCCTTGCTGCAGGTGGTGGGACTTGACCCAGCCCGGCCTCTCCCCTGGCACAGCTCCCATGCAGTGCCCGCACGTGCGCACCTGTGGGCTCCAGAGCCTTTGGGGACTTGGCTGTCTTGGCCCCAAGGGAATTCCAGGGCAGGGTTGGGACCTTCCCACCTTCCCCGGCTCCTGGCCATTTCTCTCAGCTGCATGTGAGTTTCTCTCCACATGTATTGATGTTTGTGTGTGTATGATCCCTAAAGTGATACATCTTATTGTAGTGCACTTGAAATATACAGAAAAGAACAAAAGAAATCAAGAATCGCTGGTGATCTGATCACCAAGAGGGAGACACATTCAGCACGCCCCAGCCTCCCTGGTTTGCTACACCGCACTCCTAAAAGGCTCCTCCCCCAGTTTCCAGCTGCCAGCCCCCTGCTGAGAATCAGGACAATCTGTGCTTCAAGGTGACAGGGTCTCCTGCCCTGCAGCCAGCGAAGAGCTTCCTTACCCAGGTGCTCAGCATCCCCGAGATGGGCAGTCATGTACTGGGCAGCTGCTCACCGTCAGTGCTCCTTTGAGCTGGGCTCTGGGCTGCCCATGGAAGAGCCAGTGATAAACTGGACTAGCACCTGTCTTCGTGGGGTGTCACTTGTTTTCTTTTCTTCTTGTTGATTATCTGAAGGGAAAAGGGAGGCGAGAGTGAGGAGGGGCCTGGCCTGAGTGCTCCTACAGTGAACAGGGTGCCTAGGCTGTGCCCCCAATCGGCCTCTCCCAGGTCCAAGCCCTTTCCACCATTAGACCTACGGCTGGTGACTTCCTTGGCATGTGCCTGGCCAGGACTGGCTGGTGAGGGTCAAAAGATGGGCCTGTGTGCCACACTGGCCAGCCCCCCAGGCCAAGGACTTGGGTCAGTCAGTCCCTTTCCCATGAGGGGCAGACTCCTTGATCACCAACGTCCCTTTTAAAGCAAATGGTCACTCGAAATGGCTGCAATTGGGTGCTCTTCTGGTTGTGATATGGCCTTGCAGAGTGGCTCAGGCTCCAGGAGGGCACGTTCGGGGGAGAACACCGAGTAGGTGCAGGGTCCTGTGAGGAGGTTTGCCAGGATAGGGATCGCAGCCAAGCCCCTGGTCTGCCAAGCCTCCCTCTGTGGCATGAGTGAGAGCCCTGCTTCCCTCCCCCATGGTTCAGATGGTCGAGGAGGCAGGGGGTCTGGATGCCCCTTAGGGTCCCCAACAGGGTGCTCTTTGCCCTGTCCCCTGTCCCCACGGTGGGCTGGGGTTCGGTCCCTGGGTGGGGCCATCTGGAATGGGCCTGCAGCAGCCCCACCCCCGCAGTCACTGTCTTACACTTGCTCTGATCTGGCCCATCCTGGACACCTCCCTCTCCTGCTTCCCCCACCCCATGCTCTCTCTTAGGCTGCCTCCACATCTCCCAGCGCCCCACCCCCAGGGCCATCACCTTCCCCCTCCTTCTAGGCAGAAGCCTGCTGCTGCCTGGGATGGGGGTGCATCGCTCCCCTGTCTCCGCCCTCTGCTGCTGCTTGCCTGGCCCTCCCTTCTTCCCCCTTTCTGTCGGGGTCCTGCTCCATCTCTCTGCTTACCCTTTTGTCTGTCTTCCACTGCTCTGCTCCTCTCTCCGTCCCCCCAGCTGCCCCTGCCTCACCCTTGATGGCCCTGAGGTTGTGCCCTGTCCAGCAGCCACTCAGCACCCCTCTGCTGGACTCTACACCTTGGGGTTGCGCCCAGACCCTTCACAGGGGCCTTGTCTGAGTGGAAGGCTGGATGGAAGGTGCCTGGTGAGCACCATGCAGACGAGCACTGAGGGAGGTAGCCCGCCCAGTCTGCCTTCTCCCCCGATATCAACAGGGTCTTTGTGGCTTCCTGAAGGCTGTGGCTGGAGAGAGAGGGAGGAGCCGGGGAGGGTCTGGCCGCTGTTCTTTCTAGAAGCTTTTCTTTGTCCAGTGCCCCCCACCCTAGGCCCCTGTGTTCTTCTCAGGTTGGAAAGCTGCAGAGGGAGTGCCCAGCCACTGCCCTGCCGTCAGCAGCTCCTGGCCCCTACGTCCAGTGGAGGCAGCTGCCTGGGCCGGGGATTGGGTGGGGCAGGAGGGTGGCAGCGTCCTGGACTCCATGCACTTGGCCAAGGAGGACTTCTGAGCCTGTCAACCCTAATGTGAGGAGGAGCTTGAAGAAGAGGGGCTGAGTCCTAGGAGCCCCTCCGCCCCCAGCACTCAGCCAGGCAGTCTTCCTCTCTGCATGTGTGGGGTTCACGTCTCTGCTTGTGTGTATTTGTGTGTGTGTGTGTGTGTATTTGTGTGTGAACTTCCAGTATTCCTGTTTGCCTGGGTGGGGGTCATATATTTGGCTGCATGTATGTGTGTGTTCATGAGCCAGCATGCACACAGATATTGTCATGTGGCCACGTGGGTCTCCTCAGATGCCCCAACAGGGCCTGTACTGGGAAGGGGTGGGGCAGAGGTGGTGGCTGCAGTGGCTAGCAGCAGCGCTACATGATACAGGGACAGCGCGTCTGGCCAACCCAGGCTGTGCTTCAGTGGAGGGGTTCCTGTAGCCCTCTCCCCCCACCATCTGCGTCTGTGTTCATGACTTAGGAATGCCCAAGCCCTGGGGATCACAGAGGCTCTATTGTCCGCTCCCGGGCTTCCTGTGTCCCCCTCTGCTCTTTAACCCTTTGGGAGGGGGGCCCTTGGAGGGGGCCAGTGGGGCTTGGCAGTGTTTGAGCTGCTTCCAGGCACCCCTGCCCCACCCTACAAGCCAACACAGGCTAGGTGTCCCAGGACTGGCTCGGCTCCATCTCTGCTCTCCTCTTCAGGCCAGGCCCCAGGAACTGGATGCACTCTGTCCCTTCTGGCCTGGCCCCTGAACCCTCCTCCAGTGCTAGGGTAATCCTAGCTCACTGAGGAGCCTCAGGGCCTGAGAGAAGCCCTATTTTTGCTGCCACCTCATTTATCTGCCTTTCAGGGGTCTGGGAGGCTGGAGCCTTGGCCTTGCTCCCCTGGGTGACTAGGGAAGCCTTGCCCTCTGCTGGGCATCTTTACCCCCTTAGACACAAGAATGGGGCCAGTGCTGTCCCTAAGTGCTGACTGGAGAGGGGACTCTTTGGGAGGGGTTCTGGAGCCTCTGGTTGCAAGGAAGGGGTCAGAACAAGTCCAGATTCCAGAGAACACAGAGGGGACCAAGAAACCAGCCTGTCCCCAAGCCCAAAAGGGAAAGGAATTGGCCTTCTCTTGGGCTGAATACCTGGGTGGGGAGTTGGGGTTTTGGGGTTCCAGCTACAAGACAGGATGCTTTGTTTGGTCCCAGGCTTCAGCTCTGTGCTGAGACGTGATGTTGATCACATCCTACTCCGCATGGCCTCCTGCCAAGATGTCACCCTGCCCCACATTTGCCTGCCATCTGCCTGGCAACAGGTCCTCCCTTCAGGGCAGGATGACTTGGAGATCATTCTTGCCCAGGCCCCTGGTCCCCTGGGAAGCCTAGCAGGCGAATATGTAAGGACGCCAGAGCCTCTGAGAGGCAGCTTTGGGAGCCACCATGTCCTCTCGAACCAGCTCTGTGATCTTGGACACAGTCTCCAGTTCTCTAAGCCTCCATGTCCCCATCTATAAAATGGGGATGACGGCAGCACTTCCCTCTCTGGGGCAAAGCTGGGGAGGAGATGAGTGGATGTGTGTAGAAGTGATCATGAGACTTCCTGGTACATGGTAAGTCCTTACCGTGAGTTGCTTTAATAGAACAGTCTGAGGAGGGGTCCAGTTGTTCCCTCCCTTCCCCGTCCTCCCTGCACCCCTACAAAGGGTTAACCTCTGTCTCTTCTCCCCATCTTTTGAGGAGAATGGTCCATTGCAGGTGAGCTGAATGGGCGAGATGAGGGCTCACTCTCTGGGGCATACCCCTTTAGGGAGGGGTGAAGTGGGGATGCAGAGGACTAAGCAGCAGTCCTAAAGGACTTCTGGACCCCCCAGGGACCTGTGGGGGCTCCCTGGAGCAGCCCCTTTATGTGCTGTCTAAATAACCCACTAGGCTACAGCGAGGTTTCCTCTGGCTTCTCCCACCTCTGCTAGTGAGGGACTTGAGCTGCATCACCATAGAAACCCGTCAGCCATGGTCTGGCAGGGAGGGGCAGTGGGAGCCTTAAAGGGACACAGTGCATAGGGTGTAGGTGACACCCACACCATTGTATGCACACCAACAGGCACAGAGGCCCCTCCAGGCTCTAGGCACATGGGCCGGGCACTGCACTCTGACCCTGCTGTGTGCCCTGTGCTGAGCTCCCAGTCCCACCCCCACTCTGACCCATTGGGTGACAAGGCACCCCAGGAGACAAGGGTGGGAGAAGCTGGGGATTCTCTGCTGCGCTGTTGAAGGGCCCTCTTGTTGCTTCTCCTTTGAGAAGAACTCCAGGCAGAACCTGACAGCTGACAGTCAGGTGTGCAGGGCATATGTGAAGGGCACCACTAAAGGTTCCCTTCCCAAGGTGTGTGATGTGGTGTGTGTGTGTCTGTGTGTGTTCAGGGAAGGAGCAGCCACTCCAGGTCTAGCCAGTTTCCAAGACCTCCCAGGTCCCTCCCTTTCAAGCTGCTTCCCATCAGACATAGGCAGACACTTTGGAGCAGAGGACAGAGGACTCCCTGAGGGACCTGTGGGCATACTGGGGGGTCAGGTGGGGCGTGATGGGGAGAGGCTTTCCTAGGGCTGAACCCCTCCCTGTAGGCTGCTGGGCCTCACCCTCACCTCCTTGGCCCTGTCTCACCAGGGGAGAATGAGTTTGGGACTGGACTCACTTAGGAAAGGCCCCACCTTTAACTGCCCCAACACAGCAGCCGCTGTCCACTCGGTACATGGTCATACATGCCCACTCTTGGCCTAACATGTGTCAGTCTCCTCCAGCCAGGTGGCCACTGATCCCAGCCAGCAGCAATCTTGGAAGGCTTCCCTGGGATCTTCTGGGTGCTTCTCCCTCCCCCGTCCCTACCCGAGCCAGGAACCCCCCACCTGTTCCCTGCCAGCAGTGCATGGAACTGTCTCATGGCTGTCCCTTACCCAGTGCCACAAGTGGGCAGAGTCTCGATGCTCTGTCAAGTGGGGCTTTGTAGGTCCCTCCAGCCACAGCTCACAGCTGCTTCACCCAGGTCAGCCTGACATCCATGCCCGGGAAGCCCCTCCACTGACCCAGGCCCATCTTCCCTCCTCCCCGCCCCTTGCCTGGAACAGCCCCCAGGGACAAGGACGCTGTGCCCGAGGCCTGCGCGCACGCGCATGTGTACACGCCCACCCCCACCCCTACCCCTCACTCTTCTCGCTCTTTCTGCCATTTCTCAGGCATGCTCTCTGCGGCTGCCTCTCACCCTTTGTGCTCCGGTTTCCTCTTCTCTCCGTTTCCCTGCTGCCTGGGTCTCCGTTTCTGAATTTCCCCATCTCCATTGTGGTTAGCGCCATCTTCCCACGTCTGTCTTTGTCTCCTGCTCCTCCTGCCTCTTTCTCACTCTGTCTGTCACCCTTGGCAGACCCGGCCTTGGCTCCATCTGTGGAGCACTCCCCCCTCCCCACTCCTTTGCCCTTGGTGGTCCTGGTGGGGGGTAGAGGGCCTGCTGAGCTGACAACCCTAGCCCTTGCTCTGTAATTGCCTGAGGAATGGTGAGAGATCAGAGACCCAGCAGCACTGGGAGGGGAGGAGGGAGCACCCTCTCAACCTTCTGGCTGCTTCCTGCCTGCCTCCGAGTGCCCAGGGTGGTGACAAACTGGGTGGCAAATACTGGGAGACCAAAAAAGAAGTTGGATATGAGCCTGTGGGGAGATGGGATGGGACAGGGAGTGGGGACCAGGTGTTTGGGGATACTGTATTTCCCCTGCGTGTATATGCCAAACACCATTCCAGGATTCTAGATTTGGAGGACAAATAGAGGAACTTGCGTGGCAGAAATCATCCACCACCAGAGCACCCAAGCCTCCGACATGCAGAAGCCTATCCTTGCTCCAGTTTCCTCCCCTCCCCTTCCTAAGACCAGTGGTCAGAGCTCCCAAGGCTGCCTTTTGATCGTCTGCTCTGATCTGAGTCTCCTACTGCTCCGACAGGCCTTGAAGTTGAGGCTAGGGCTGCCTGGGGCTTCCCCTGATCCACTGGCTTTGTGGGGAGAGGTCGGGGTGGAACGGATCCACTATTGCTCCTCCCTTCTGGGCCCCAGTTCAGCTCTCACGAGTTGGGAATCACACTTCTTACCCTGCAAGTCACGCTCTGGGCCTCCAGGCCATGTATGCTGATGACCCACCCTGCTGCTTCTCCACCACCCTCTGCAGCAAGCTCCTGCCCGGAGTCCCCACAGGATCTGCTGCATTTACAGCTCTGCTTGGGTCACTCTGTTACACAAAACTGACAGGGCCCAGAGCTTAGCACAGCATGGCCGACTTCTCTATCATCCTTTTGGTGTTCCTGCTGAGGCTCGGTCCCTGCTTTGATAAGGTCCTGGATGGGCAGAGGGAGGATGCGCAGCATGGATTTAATGAAGTTATCCCGTCTGGGACTTCAGCCTCCAAGCTCTGTCACCTAACAACACCCTTCCTGTTTGGAATTGGTCTGTCCACTTGTCATTGTCAGAGTAAACCCCTCTTTCAGACCCTTAGTCCTTGGGCCCCCTTTCTTGTAGGTGATTGTGGACATGGCTGGCATGACTTGGGCTTTGAGTGGACACACACACCAGTTAAGCTCTGAAGACTCAGACAAGACTTAGAAGTTGGGACTTCGAGACACACAAGAAACACTGCCATGAAAAATGTCCCAGAGCTCGTCCTGACCCCTGCCCTGACCCTAACGTGGAGCATCTGGAAGGGAGGAGGCCTCAGTGGGATGTTTTTCTCCTTCCTCTCCTCTCCTCTACCAGTTCTCAAGGGAAGACTTCCTTCCCCATTCTTTCTTTTTATTTCTTTTTTAAAATTTTTAATTTTTTTTTTTTGAGGTGGAGTTTCGCTCATGTTGCCCAGGCTGGAGTGCAATGGCGCAATCTTGGCTTGCTGCAACCTCTGCCTCCTGGATTCAAGCGATTCTCTTGCCTCAGCCTCCCGAATGGCTGGGATTACAGGAATGTACCACCACACACGGCTAATTTTTTTTTTTTTTTTTTTTGAGATGGAGTCTTGCTCTGTTGCCCAGGCTGGTGTGCAATGGCACAATCTCGGCTCACTGCAATCTCCACCTCCTGGATTCAAGCGATTCTCCTGCCTCAGTCTCCCGAGCAGCTGGGATTACAGGCATGCACCACCACGCCTGGCTAATTTTTTGTATTTTTAGTAGAGACGGGATTTCACCATGTTGGCCAGGCTGGTCTCCAACTCCTGACCTTGTGATCCACCTGCCTTGGCCTCCTAAAGTGATGGGATTACAAGTGTGAGCCACTGTGCCCAGGCCTAATTTTCTATTTTTACTAGAGACTGTGTTTCACCGTGTTGGCCTCTCTGGTCTTGAACTCCTGACCTCAGGTGATTCACCCACCTTGGCCTCCCAAATGCTGGGATTACAGGCGTGAGCCACTACGCCCAATCTTTTTTTTTTTTGAGAGAGAGAGTCTCACTCCATCACCCAGGCTATAATGCAGTGGTCCTACTTCGGCTCACTACAGCCTCGCCTCTCAGGCTTAAGCGATTCTCCTGCCTCAGCCTCCCAAGTAGCTGGGATTGCAGGTGCCCACCACCACGGCCAACTGTTTTTTTTTTTTTTTTTTTTGCATTTTAGTAGAGACAGGGTTTTGCCATGTTGGCTGGGCTGGTCTCGAACTACTGACCTCAAGTGATCAACCTTTCTTGGCCTCCCAATGTACTGGGATTACAGGTGTGAGCCACCACACCTGGCCCTTTCCTCATTCTTCATTTTCCTGAAACTATTCTGTGAAATACATTGATCTTGAGCCCCTTTCCTCCCTTCCCAAGCCCCCCATTAGCTTTGTAGGCCTGTACATCACCCAAGGATCAGTTGACTCTGAAAGCTATGGCAATGTGACTACAGGAAGAATTCTTTTCTACATATGTGTGCACACAGACATAATAGATACAGGAAATCATCCCCACAGATACACAGAGACACATAGAGTTGTTGTTGATTCCCTCAGGCACACATACTAACACGCCCACCCATGAGTGCACCCCCTCCCAGAGAAGACACACCACAGAAATACCAGCTCACTTTCAGCTCACTCCTTGCCTGCAGATCCACAACCGCACACATGTCCACAGGCACCTTCTCACAGGCACATGCAGACACATATGGGGATGGCATGCACACAGCGGCCTTGCCATGCACAGGGGAGCTGATGGGGCAACAAGTTGGTGCTGGAGAAGCAGCTGGCAGAAAAGGTGCAGACAGAGAGTAGTGAGGGAATAAAATGCAACCTACAGGCCCAGCCAAGGCTATCTCTTCCAGATTTCTCCCTCCAAGGTGGGAGGGTGCTGGTGCAGGTGCAGGTGGGAGGGAGGGCCAGAGAAGCTGGCCAGCTGGGGGCAGGGCTGAGGCGGGGCCAGGAGCCCGGGCTCACCCAGATGTTAGTCACTAACGTCCTTTCGTTCTCTCCTCTCTCTTCCCCCACCCTTCCCTTCCCTTATCCCTCTCCCAGTGTTCCCACTGCCAGCTCCCCCCCAAAGCCGCCCCCATCCCCTTCCCTCTGGCCGGAGCCTGAACCTAGCCTGGCTGGCTGTGCTGCGTGGTGCCTCCGGGAAGATGGTCGTGGCGCTGCGGTACGTGTGGCCTCTCTTCCTCTGCAGCCCCTGCCTGCTTATCCAGATCCCCGAGGAATGTGAGTAGCTGAAGGAAGCCTGAGCGCCTCCCTTCGCCGTTGTGTTGGTTCCCTCTTTATCTTCTGCCTCCTCACCTTCTCCCTGTTCCGGACCCTGACTCCTCTCCCTTGCCTTTTTTGGGCGCGGGGTGGGCAGGAGGTAGTCAGGACATTGGGTACCGCGGAGAGAAGGGCAGGGTAGAAGATGCCAGGCGTGTCAGCACCACGGACAGGGACAGACGCGACGGGCCGGGGCGATTTCAGCACTAGGGACAGCAAACCCGGCTTTGGGCCCGAGGTCTTGGGCCTCTTCCATGCTCTCTTTAGCCCGCCCTATCCCTGCCCGCCCCACTCCGACTCCTCCGATTCCATCCCCCACCACAGGGTGTGGCAGCAGGAGAACAGGGCCATCCCAGCTTTCAGCTAGCTTGTGCAAAGGCCTGTGTTCAAGTCTTGTCCCGTTCTCTCCTCTTCTGGACCCTTGGTCACCCTGTCTTTGTACTGAGACAGGAAAAGATGCCTTGAAAAAACCCCAGTCCCAGCCCTTCTGGACCCTTTTTCGTGTGTAGTTATTTGGTGGGGATGGGTGCAGGGCTGCTGGAGCATGTGTCTATGGTTGTAACATTTGTGTGGGGCACAAGCAGGTGAGTGGACCATGGGGAGTGTGGCCGTAGGGTTGTGACTAAGCATGAGCATTCTGTGTATGCTTGTGAGATGGATACACTGTATGTTTGTATGTGTGACTGTGTGTTCTTGTAATTAACTGGGAATAGATATTCATGAATGAGATTTTGACTTCCTTACATGGGTAAGTGTGTGGGTCACTCTAACTGTTGTTTACTGGCCAGATTTGTGGAGGTCGGGAAGCATTTGACCATGATGTTTGATTGCAGTGGGTCGTGTGTATGTATGAATGGGCTGAATGTGAGTACACACTTGCATGTAGGGTAGTGTTACTGTGATGGGATTTTCTCCTGAATTCGAGCAAGAATTGCAAGCACACTGTTGTAAGTGGCTTTCAGGCTGTGTGAAGGGCATGGCACAGGGTATCATGTGTGAGGGCATTTGTGGCTCCAGTCCCTTCCCAGCTTCACCTTAACACCTTTGTCTCTGGGCCTGGACAGGGAGGAGGCCAGTGTCATTGAGAGATTAGCTGGCAGATAGATAGGGTTGGGGAAGACTGTGCTAGCAGTGGGACAGGGGCTGCGAGAGAGGGGCTGGGGAGGCACCTGGCATTGGGAGGCAGTGAGGGCTTGGGGGAAGTAAAGGAGCTGCCCCCTTAGACAGATACATGGAGGGCCATGCAGACTCCCCTGGCACAGATGCACATGGACACAGGCACACAAGTGCATGAAGACAAGCCAGGTGCAGGGATGAAGGAGCAGAGTCACTGAGAGGCCTCACTAGGGGAAATACACAGCAGAGGACACAGAGGTAGTAGATGCACAATGTAACACTACACCGGAAAGCAAGCTGTGCATCTTCTACAGGAAGATGGGAGTGGGGAGAGAGAACTAGGCCAAAGGCCACAGCAGCTCCAAGGCTGCCTGGGGCACTGACCAGCACTTGTTCTTGACCCTGATATGACACAGCGGTTGGTGGCAGGCAGCCAGCCCTCCCTGTTCGAACCAGCCTTCCATCTCTCCCTCTGCAGCCACTCCAGCCCCCTTTGTCTCTTTTCCTGCTTCCTCCACCTCGTCGACTTCCCCATCCTGTCTCCCTCCCCAGCCCAGGGACCACTGCAGCTTCTCCAGAGAGTCTTTTCCTCCCTCCCTGGAACTTCACACTGAGGTCTTCTGTAGAGACAAAGCTCTCAGAGGCAGGCTGCTGCTCCCTCCCTCCATCTCTCTTCTCCCTTCGTTGAGGCTGCCCTGGCCAGTGCTCTGCAGAGTCCTGGGACTGGGGCAGCAGCTCTGGCCTCTGCCCCAGAGAGCTTGGTGGCTGGCTGAGAGGAAGGAGGGAGAAGAGGAGGGCTGTGGAAACTCAGATGCAGCAGGGCCTTTGGGACAGTTTTCAGGGGGAGCGGGCAGCAGGGCTCTGAAGGCTGGGCCCTGGTAATTGAAAACACTCATCTGTGCTAATTGGATTAGGAGGGAAGTGGGCTAGAGCAGGGAACGGTGCCTTCCAAGGCATCCTGAACGGGTGGGGTCAATTCTGCAGGCTCTGCCATGGGGCTGCAAGGACGCTCCTTATCAAAGACAAGCATTACTCTCTCCCTGTCTGCTAGAGCTGGAGGCACGGCCTGGCTGCCCCTGGTCTACATGTCCCATGTGCAGGTCCAGTGGTGCCCCTCTTCCTGGGCATCACCATGCCCTGGAAGAGTTCCCCAGGCTCTGTCCCATCTCCCTGGGCTTGACCTGCCACTGCTTCACCCCAGCACGTGTCCCCTTGTTGCCACTGCCAGTGCCTCCTCTCCTACCTTTTCCTCTCCATGGCGGGTGGGGGGTACTGCAGGAGCTTACTGTGTCCCCTGCCATCTACTCCACTCTGGGGCTGCCTGTCAGTATTTCTCTCCATTCCCTCCCTTGCTGCCTACCTGGATTTCTCAGATGAAGGACACCATGGTAAGTTGGGGAGGGGTGAGAGTGTTTCCCAGAAGGCCAAGGAGAGGAGTAAGTGGCCCTTGGCTGAGCCTGCACCCCTGCCCCCAAGTGCCAGGGCCCTGCTCGGCTCTCCCTGAGTGCCATGGACTTCTCTCACCTGTGCCGGGCTGCCTTTGTTCTGTCTCTGCCCCAGCCTGGGCCCTCTGTCACCCTCACTGTCCCTCTCTGCCATTCTTTCTGGTCCCTTCTCCCCTATCAGGGGTTTGTCCTTCTTGGTTTCTGTGTCTTGGCTTTTGTTGCTTCTTTCTGTCATCTTTTTTTGTCTGTCTTTTGCATCTCTTTGTAAATTCTGTTGCTGTCCCCTCTGTCCCTGTCTCTCTTTACATTTTTGCATGTGTCCCTTTCTCTCTCTCTCCCTCTTTTCATGTCCCACAAGCCTCTTTTGTTCTTCCCCTCCATTCCGCCCTGGTGGCCATAGGGCCTCCAGGGGCTCTGGACCCTGCTTCCCTCATGGTGGGACAGGGGCTGAGGCCATGACACCAGCCAGGCAGCACCCTCACCACTGCTCTCTCCACCATGTCTGTCTCCAGTGATGGAGCCACCTGTCATCACAGAACAGTCTCCACGGCGCCTGGTTGTCTTCCCCACAGATGACATCAGCCTCAAGTGTGAGGCCAGTGGCAAGCCTGAAGTGCAGTGAGTGATCTCTGCCCTCTCAGCCCTTGTTACCCACCACTGACCCTAGCCTCGTGCCTCCCTGAACCACCTAACTTCTAAGCCCAGAAGCCCCAAGTCCTCGCCATCTCCTAGCCCATCTCCTGGGGCTCTGGCTGATGCCCTCATCCCTCCAGCCTGTTCCAGCCCCCATTGGGTTCCAGGGCTTCAGTCCTCTGGGCCTTTTTCTGCCCACAGGTTCCGCTGGACGAGGGATGGTGTCCACTTCAAACCCAAGGATGAGCTGGGTGTGACTGTGTACCAGTCGCCCCACTCTGGCTCCTTCACAATCACGGGCAACAACAGCAACTTTGCCCAGAGGTTCCAGGGCATCTACCGCTGCTTTGCCAGCAATAAGCTGGGCACCGCCATGTCCCATGAGATCCGGCTCATGGCTGAGGGTGCGAGGCGCTGAAGGGACCAGGGAGGGCAGGTCCCGGCAGCTTGTGTGGGAGTGTGGGCTGGAAGCTGCCAGCCCTCCGCTCCGCCCCATCTTCTCCCCTGGCCCATCTTTTTCTTGTGCAGTGTCCTCCTTGTTTGCTCTGTCTCTGTCTCTGTTGCACTTCTGGTCAGTTCATGCCCTATACTCCCTCAGGCTTTCCGGGTGCCTGCAGGAAGGTGGTCGGGGGGGAGCGAGCTGGGTGGTGGGGACAGTGACTGTTTCTGGGCAGACCCGCCTGAGCCACTGCAGTCATCTCTGTCCACACCCACACTCCTTAGGGGGACCCCTCTTCCCCGGCTTTTCCACTTGGCTCTCCATCTCTCCCTCTCCCCAACTTGGTCTCTCTTGCTCCAGGGCTCTGTCTTTATCTGTGCTGCCCTTTCCCTGGGGTTTTCCCTTCACATTCCATCCTCCCTGAGCTTTCTGCCTCCTGAGCACTCTCCTCTCCCCTCCCCACCCCTCCGGTTACCTTGGGAACCGTTGCCATGGTTTCCATGTCAGGATGATGGAAGGGTCTGTAACTTCAGCATCCCTTCACAGCTCCCCTCCCCCATCATTGCACCTCAGCCTCAGCTTCCCCCCACCCATCCTTTCCTGGAGTGGGCAGGGAGAGCTGAGCACCATGGAGGCTTAGCCTTTCCTGGCCTCCTGCTCACCCTGGCCTCTTTAGGTGCCAGTCTCCGCCGTGAGCCCAGAAGGTACCAAGAGTGTCTGCCTCCCTTTCTGTGAACTTTCTCCTGGCCTGATCCTCTTGCCCCCTCATCCATTCCCGGGGTAGCCCCCCACCATTTCCCTTCTGCCCAGCTCCATCTGGACCAGGAGGAGAGTGTTAGCTCCTCTGTCTCTTCTAGGTGCCCCCAAGTGGCCAAAGGAGACAGTGAAGCCTGTGGAGGTGGAGGAAGGGGAGTCCGTGGTTCTGCCTTGCCACCCTCCCCCCAGTGCAGAGCCTCTCCGGATCTACTGGATGAACAGCAGTGGGTGCCAGCAAGGGGCTGCCTCGTGGGGCCGGGGTGTCAGTGAGAGTGTCTTCCTGGACAGGGTCATGACCTCGGCCTCCTTGCCCCTGCAGAGATCTTGCACATCAAGCAGGACGAGCGGGTGACCATGGGCCAAAAGCGGCAACCTCTACTTTGCAAATGTGCTCACCTCAGACAACCACTCAGACTACATCTGCCATGCCCACTTCCCAGGCACCCGGACCATCATTCAGAAGGAACCCATTGACCTCCGGGTCAAGGCCAGTGAGTCTCAGAGGCTCTGCACCATCTCCCTTCTCTCACCCTCAGGCACAGCCCTTCCCACCATAGGTCCATCTGACAACAGGCTTCCTCAAGAACAGCTTGGCTCCCACCTCTACCCTGCCCAGACACCTTCCCAGACATCGAGAGCAGAGACAGGACACTCTCCTTAATAGAGGAAGAAGCAGAGGCCCGGGGCTGGCTGGAGTGTCGAGTCCCTTAAGCCTTGCGATTCTGGGGTGGAGGAAGAGTGGGCAGCCCACCACTCCATTTTCCTGGCAGCCAACAGCATGATTGACAGGAAGCCGCGCCTGCTCTTCCCCACCAACTCCAGCAGCCACCTAGTGGCCTTGCAGGGGCAGCCATTGGTCCTGGAGTGCATTGCCGAGGGCTTGTGAGTCTGGGCACCCAGGGCAGGGCAGGGTGGGGCAGCCCTGGCGGGGAGCGCAGACCTCCACAGGGTATAGGGCTGGGGTGAGCGGCCTTGCCTTCTCTCCCTTCTGCTCTCTTCCCTTGGCCTCCTGGGCAGTCCCACGCCGACCATCAAATGGCTGCGCCCCAGTGGCCCCATGCCAGCCGACCGTGTCACCTACCAGAACCACAACAAGACCCTGCAGCTGCTGAACGTGGGCGAGGAGGATGACGGCGAGTACCGCTGCCTGGCCGAGAACGCACTGGGCAGTGCACGGCATGACTACTATGTCACCGTGGAGGGTATGGACCTCCTGGGACAGTGGCCCATGATGACCACTGTCATGGGTGAGGGTAGGGTCTGCTAGGGGGACAAGAGCCCGCTGCAGGCTTTGGGCTCAGGGCGGCTCTCCCCTTCTTCCCAGCTGCCCCGTACTGGCTGCACAAGCCCCAGAGCCATCTGTATGGGCCAGGAGAGACTGCCCGCCTGGACTGCCAAGTGCAAGGCAGGCCCCAACCAGAGATCACCTGGAGAATCAACGGGATCCCCGTGGAGGGTGAGCAGGGCCTCAGGCAGGAGTGGGGAGTGCTGTGAGCCCTAAGCACTGTGGGGCAGAGGAAGAGGAGGGTGAGGAAGGGCCTCAATGTAGCTCAATGCCTGGCCGGGGCCCATGGGCCCACCTGCTGCATGCACAGAGCTGGCCAAGGACCAGAAGTACCGGATCCAGCGTGGCGCCCTGATCTTGAGCAACGTGCAGCCCAGTGACACAATGGTGACCCAGTGTGAGGCCGGCAACCGGCACGGGCTCCTGCTGGCCAATGCCTACATCTACGTTGTCCGTGAGTGCCCTCCCTTCCATACTTCCTCACTCCCAGTCTGTCCCTGCAGTCCACTGGGCCAGGCCACCAGAGTGGCCCAGCTGCCAGCTGATGTGTCCCTGGCCTACCAGACTGGCACCAGCCTTTCTCCTTGCTGAGAACCTTCATCCCATCTCACTCAGCTTCATGACAGCAGGGGGAGATGTAAGAGGGGAAAGGTCTTCTCACCGTGACTAAGTGGACGCTCACCCCAGACAGGATGTCACTCAGGGAAGACTGGGGACCAGGCCAGGAAGGCTTTTGGGAGAGGGGACTGTCAGTTGGGCCTGGAATAACTGGTAAAAGCTGGGTGGCTGCAACCTGAGGCGCATCTGAGACAGAGGGCAGTGTCTGAAGACAGAGAGAGACTCAGCCTGGTGAAGGCCTCAGCTGGGAGCAGGGAAACAAGACTTGCAGGGCTCTTGGGGGCCCAAGGAAGCCGTGCAGAGGGTTTCTGGCTCCTAGCACAACTGTGGCCCCAAGTCCTGCTCTGTCTCCCAAGACTGTTCCTCCCCCAGAGCTGCCGGCCAAGATCCTGACTGCAGACAATCAGACATACATGGCTGTCCGGGGCAGCACTGCCTACCTTCTATGCAAGGCCTTTGGAGCGCCTGTGCCCAGTGTTCAGTGGTGAGTGTCCTGTCCCAGTAGCCAGGGAGCCAGGGAGGGCAGGGAGCCCAGGCCAGCTGGTCAGAGCCAGGCCTGCCCTGCTCACTCTAGGCTGGACGAGGATGGGACAACCGTGCTTCAGGACGAACGCTTCTTCCCCTATGCCAACGGGACCTTGGGCATTCGAGACCTCCAGGCCAATGACACTGGACGCTACTTCTGCCAGGCTGCCAATGACCAAAACAATGTGACTATTGTGGCTAACCTGCAGATTAAAGGTCAGGCGACCCTTGCCACATGGTTGGCAGTGCCTCTGGGAGGGAGGGTCCAGGTCTCTAGAGGACATCAGAGTGACTTCTCCACGCACCCATTACCCTCAGATGCAACTCAGATCACCCAGGGTCCCCGGAGCACCATTGAGAAGAAAGGTTCGAGGGTGACCTTCACGTGCCAGGCCTCCTTTGACCCCTCCTTGCAGCCCAGCATCACCTGGCGTGGGGACGGCCGAGACCTCCAGGAGCTTGGGGACAGTGACAAGTGAGGACAGTAATGGTGAAAGGGGGCAAAGTAGGAAAAGCTGGAAGTCCAGACCTCTTGGCCTCATCCCTGCTTTGAGGGGGAAGACTCTGGCAAGAGCAGGGAAAGAAGGCAGGAGGGAGGGATGGGAAGGGGAAAAGAGCTCAGATAGCAGGAAGGACGTCACGGGTCCTCCACAGGTACTTCATAGAGGACGGGAGCCTGGTCATCCATAACCTGGACTACAGCGACCAGGGCAACTACAGCTGCGTGGCCAGCACCGAGCTGGATGTGGTGGAGAGCAGGGCACAGCTCTTGGTGGTGGGTAAGTTGCAGGGTGGCAGCCTCCACTCCAGAAGGCCGGGCTCACATTGCTGAGCCCTTTGAGCAGCCACCCTCCCTACCCTCAGGGAGCCCCGGGTCGGTGCCGCGGCTGGCACTGTCTGATCTGCACCTGCTGAAGCAGAGCCAGGTGCGCCTGTCCTGGAGTCCTGCAGAAGACCACAACGCCCCGATTGAGAGTAAGAGGCCTGAGCTCGGTGCCACCCCCCACCATCACGTCTGCCAGCCCTGTTCCGTCCAAGGTCTTCCCTTCTCCTGGGGTCTTCCCTTCTCCTGGAGCCTTCCTGGGGGGACATTGTTTGGGGGGACTCACGGTTCCTCATGGGAATCTGGAGATGCCAGTTGACCTGGGTGTTCAGGGACCCAGACTGTACCCAACCCTTCCACAGCCCTTCCCCCCAAGCCATACACTAATTACTCCATTGCTGGTTTACTTCTTGGCAGAGTATGACATTGAATTTGAGGACAGGGAAATGGCTCCTGAGAAATGGTACAGTCTGGGCAAGGTGCCAGGGAACCAGACCTCTACCACCGTCAAGCTGTCGCCCTATGTCCACTACACCTTTAGGGTTACTGCCATCAACAAATATGGCCCCGGGGAGCCCAGCCCGGTCTCTGAGACTGTGGTCACACCTGAGGCAGGTGAGTCAGAGTGGCACCCACTCCCATGCCAACTGATAGGGGCTCTGGGCTGTTACGGGAGGGCTTAGAGACGCACCGTGTCCAAGCTCCTCTGCTTCCAAATTCCCAGGGGAAGTGAGAGGGGGCTGGACTCCCTTGGGCCCTCCAAAGAGGCTGCAGCATTAACGTGTTAACACATTCCTTTCCAGCCCCGGAGAAGAACCCTGTGAACGTGAAGGGGGAAGGCAATGAGACCACCAATATGGTGATCACGTGGAAGGTGAGGGTCCTTGGGCTGAGATGCCCGTGGGGCATAGGGCCACCCCTTTGGCTGTGCTAAGGAAGGGGCTGATGTTTGGGGATGCCAGTCTGCTCTGGGGGGCAGGCCAAAGAATGCTGGTGCTCTTGGCCAACAAACTCCTCCTCTGCTGGCCTCCTCCAGCCGCTCCGGTGGATGGACTGGAACGCCCCCCAGGTTCAGTACCGCGTGCAGTGGCGCCCTCAGGGGACACGAGGACCCTGGCAGGAGCAGATTGTCAGCGACCCCTTCCTGGTGGTGTCAAACACGTCCACCTTTGTGCCCTATGAGATCAAAGTCCAGGCTGTCAACAGACAGGGAAAGGGCCCAGAGCCCCAGGTCACCATTGGCTACTCCGGAGAGGATTGTGAGTACCCGCCTGCTTCCACCCCAGCCCGTGTCCACACCGCTTAGCGCTGGGGTGTGCCTTTCCTAAGGATGAGGATGTTCTCTTACATAACCAGAGCGACTGGATGAAGTTCCCCACACCTCACGTTGATACAACACATTTCTATAATTGTCAGTGGTATTTCAGTTGTATCGGCCAATGCTGCTGCTTTCATTTCCTTGAATCTGGAACATGACCAGATGGTGACTTGAAGCACCCGGTCAAGGTTTTTTTCTAGTTTCTCTCTGTCTCTTTTTTTTTGTTGGAAATGTTGTTTTGCTCTCGTTGCCCAGGCTGGAGTGCAATGGCAGGTCTTGGTCAGCTCACTGCAACCTCTGCTTCCAGGGTTCAAGCAATTGTCCTGCCTCAGCCTTTCTCCTGCCTCAGCCTTCCAAGTATCTGGGATTACAGGCATGCGCCACCACGCCAGGCTAACTTTGTATTTTTAGTAGAGACTGGGTTTTACCATGTTGGTCAGGCTGGTCTCAAACTCCTGACCTCAAATGATCTGCCCAAGGCCGGGTGCCAGGGCTCATGCCTGTCATCCCAGCACTTTGGGAGGCCGAGATGGGCAGATCACCTGAGGTCGGGAGTTCAAGACCAGCCTGACCAACATGGAGAAACCCCATCTCTACTAAAAGTAAAACATTAGCCGGGCATGGGTAGGGCATATGCATATAATCCCGGCTACTCAGGATGCTGAGGCAGGAGAATCCCTTAAACCCAGGAGGTGGAGGTTGCAGTGAGCTGACATCACGTCATTACACTCCAGCCTGGGCAACAAGAGCAAAACTCTGCCTCAAAACAAACCAACAAATGATCTGCCCGCCTAGGCCTCCCAAAGTGCTGGAATTCCAGATGTGAGCCACCGTGCCGGCCACGGTTTCTCCTCTGCATAAGTTACTATTTTCACCTTTGCACCTGATAAGCAGCCCAGGGAGCACTCTTGAGACCATGCAGAGGCACTGCTCCTCTTCAGTGTGCCCCAGAAAACATCCAAATCCATCTTCCCCGTGTGAGGGGGCTTGGGGCTGGCCTCAAGGCTGGGGCGACAGCCTGTGGCTCTCTCCAAGTCACTGGCGGTTTCCAGATCCCCAGGCAGTCCCTGAGCTGGAAGGCATTGAGATCCTCAACTCAAGCGCCGTGCTGGTTAAGTGGCGGCCAGTGGACCTAGTCCAGGTCAAGGGCCACCTCCGAGGATACAATGTAAGAGTCCAAGGTGTGGGGGCCAGGAGGGTGGTCACTGAGGTGAAGTGACAAGACGGTGGGGGGGGCTTTGCCACCTACCAGCCACTGTCCTGGAAGTCTTGGGTTGAGAGGAGGCTCCCCATCAAGGGTAGTGGGAGTGTGCTCTGGGGAACCTGCTGGGCACCTTCTGCCCTGCGAGGCCTCCTATCCACCTGTGCAGGTAACGTACTGGAGGGAGAGCAGTCAGAGAAGGCACAGCAAGAGGCACACCCACAGAGACCATGTGGTGGTGCCCGCCAACACCACCAGCGTCATCCTCAGTGGCTTGCGACCCTATAGCTCCTACCACCTGGAGGTGCAGGCCTTTAACGGGCGGGGATTGGGGCCCGCCAGCGAGTTCACCTTCAGCACCCCAGAGGGAGGTGAGTTCTGTACCTACGCCTCATCCCTGCCCTCCTCCCCAGACCTGGGCGAGGACCTACCTGCCACTCGATTCTGTGCCTTGCAGTGCCTGGCCACCCCGAAGCGCTGCACGTGGAGTGCCAGTCGAACACCAGTCTGCGGCTGCACTGGCAGCCCCCACTCAGCCACAATGGCGTGCTCACCGGCTACGTCCTCTCCTACCGCCCCCGTGCGTGCCCGCCCGTCCCACAGGGAAGGGAGGTGGAGGGGCCATGGGGAGGGGGCAGAGCTGCAGCCACAGCCAACCCCTGCCTGTCCCCACAGTGGATGACAGGGGCAAGGGGCAGCTGTCCTTCAACCTTCGGGACCCCGAACTTCGGACACACAACCTGACCGATCTTAGTCCCCACCTGCGGTACCGCTTCCAGCTTCAGGCCACCACCAAAGAGGGCCCTGGTGAAGCCATTGTACGGGAAGGAGGCACTATGGCCTTATCTGGTAAGCTGGAGGAGTGAACTGCTGATGGGGCGGCTCTGGCCAGCAGGATCCAAGAGGGAGGGCCTTACACTGCCTGGCAGCTGCCACAGTCTCCTTGTGCCGCTGCGTCCCCAGGGATCTCAGATTTTGGCAACATCTCAGCGACAGCGGGTGAAAACTACAGCGTCGTCTCCTGGGTCCCCAGGGAGGGCCAGTGCAACTTCAGGTTCCATATCTTGTTCAAAGCCTTGGGAGGTGAGTGTGAAGGGCCCCGGGGAGTGATGGGAAGGGGCCCCGGGGAGTGATGGGGAAGGGGCTCTGGGCCGGAGGGGCTGCCTGAAACTCTGACTCACCCCCACTGCCGCCCTCTCACCCTCGCAGAAGAGAAGGGCGGGGCTTATGTCAGCTACAGCCAGAGCTCCTACACGCAGGGGGACCTGCAGCCTGACACTGACTATGAGATCCACTTGTTTAAGGAGAGAATGTTCCAGCACAGGATGGCTGTGAAAACCAACGGCACAGGTGAGGCACTGGGGACCCGCCATCGCCTGCCAGGGAGGAATGGGTGCCCCCCAGTTCATGTCCCTGTGTCCACTTCACAGCTCCTGTCTGCTTCTCCTCTCAGAATCTGGGTGTCCCCGAATTAGCCCCCTTTCATACCCTTTCCACAGATGCCCTCTTCCCTATCTCCCTGACCCTGTCACTCTCCAGCACCCCAGAGGGCCCCGACTTTAGGAGCATACTTCTGGGCCCCCGGTCGGGTTCAGGCTTGGGCGGCAGCGCGGGTGTCTCACCCTCAGGCCGCGTGAGGCTCCCTCCTGCGGGCTTTGCCACTGAGGGCTGGTTCATTGGCTTTGTGAGTGCCATCATTCTCCTGCTCCTCCTTCTGCTCATCCTCTGCTTCATCAAGCGCAGCAAGGGCGGCAAATACTCAGGTAGCCCCTGAGCCCCACATGAGGGGTGGGGTCCCTGAGAAGCTCTCGGGCAGAGGCATGGTGGGGGCGGGCTGGAGAATCATCCTTCCAGGCCACGGCTGGGGAGACAGGGAAGTGGTGGCGGGCGGAAGAGGAAGAGTGGTTTGTATTTCAGAGTCTGGGTGCTGTTGAGACAGATTGCTGGGGGTGCAGGGCACAGAGGGGCCTGGAGCCCCGGGTCAGACTGGGGCGGGAGAAGAAGCTGTTCCTCTCTGTGTCTCCAGTGAAGGATAAAGAGGATACCCAGGTGGACTCTGAGGCACGACCAATGAAAGATGAGACTTTCGGCGAGTACAGGTGAGCCTGAGGCAAGGGCTGGGGCTGGGGCTGGGGCTAGGCTCCGCCCTGGTCTTCACCTCTCACCCCCCTCTCTCTCTCTGTGCTGCCGGGTGACTTCAGGTCCCTGGAGAGGTAAGGCAGGGACGGTGGGGAGGGCCCGACAGCAGGGACCCCCTGTAGACAGTGTGTCCCTGGCATGCCATTGTCCCCTGGCTGCGGGGGCTCTGATAGGATTCTCACTTCCAAGCCCCCAGGCCTCGAAGCTCCTCATTTCAGGGGAAGACCAACATGCCGCAGCCCCTCCTCTCCACACTGATACCTTCACTGCTTCCCTCTCCCCCAGAGAGGCTTCCACACAGGAAGCAGGCCCCGTAACCCCCCCAACTGAGTGCACACTTGCTCCCTCAGTCCCCAGGATCTGGGGACTGCCCAAACATGACAGCCCGGACCTGTCTGCCAGGGTGGCCAGAGCTGCTCATCCTGAGTGCATTCTAAGCAACTGGAAGTCAGGCGGGCATCAGGTTCCTGCCAGGGCTGCTGCAGGGGCTCGGCAGCAGTCTCACTTGCACTTGCCCTGTGCCTCTGCAGTGACAATGAGGAGAAGGCCTTCGGCAGCAGCCAGCCCTCGCTCAATGGAGACATCAAGCCCCTGGGCAGTGACGACAGCCTGGCCGATTATGGGGGCAGTGTGGATGTTCAGTTCAATGAGGATGGCTCCTTCATTGGCCAGTACAGTGGCAAGAAGGAGAAGGAGGCGGCAGGGGGCAACGACAGCTCAGGGGCCACCTCCCCCATCAACCCTGCTGTGGCCCTAGAATAGTGGTCCTGGACAGGAGAAGCTGTGCCCCTGACCTTGGGATCAAGGCCCCTCTCTCTCCAGCAGGCCCACGGGAGGCTGGAGTTGGGGCAGAGGACAACTTGCTGCCTCTGACCCCTTCTTACCACCCAGTCCCCACTTTATTGCCAAAACCCAGCTGCACCCCTTCCTGGGCACACACTGCTTTGCCCCAGCTTGGGGATGGATCTCCCACATGTCAGGAGCCTTTGGGTGCTGCCTCGCCAGCTCATTTGGGCAGAGAGACTGTGGTTTGGGGGAGAAGTAGGGGTGGCCCGGGCTTTCCAAGATGCGGCCTTTCTTGCACTCTGACCGGGGCTTGGCACGTTCTCTTCCCCCAGCCACTCCCTGGCCAGCCTGGCTGGGACTGGGGACAGAACTCGGTGTTCCCACCATCTGCTGTCTTTTCTTTGCCATCTCTGCTCCAACCGGGATGGGAGCTGGGCAAGTTGGCTGCAGGGGCACAGGAGGCCATCTGGAGGGCCCAGAGAGTCCCCCCAGCATCACAGTCTGGCAGCACCGCCTCTTCCCACTGCCCAGCCTGCCCCATGGCCAGCTTTCAGGAGCTCCATACACGCGCTGCCTTCGGTACCCACCAGACAACATCCAAGTGGCCTCCTCCACTACCTGGCTGTGGGGCGGACACAACTCCCACTGCCCACCGGCCGGCCTCTTCCAGCCACCCCCACCCCCAGGGCCCCTTAGTAACCCCGCCCCCATTGTCTGAACAGTTCTCTTCCTCAGCCTCCTCCTGCCCCTATCTTGGGAATGTAAATACACCCTGACTTTGAAAGTTTGTACCCCTGTCCTTCCCTTTATGCCACTAGCGTGTAGGCAGATGTCTGAGTCTCTAGGTGGTTTCTAGGTTTTATAGCAATTAGCTTTGATGAACCCATCCCAGGAAAAATAAAAACAGACAAAAAAAAGTAAAGATTGGTTCTCCCAGCACTGCTGTGCCCCTGCCCAGCAGCCATGGCCTCCCTGTGCTTGGACTACTGATAAGCTCTCTACAAAAGACAAAAGTATATATATATATGTACATAATATCAGAATTATAACAGGCAAATAAACCTGCACATCCAGAGTACCTTTTGTCATTTCAATGAACACTTGCTTCCTCTGTCCACACCACTTTGTGCAGTCCTGATGCTTTCCCGCCCCTTCCCAGAGCCCGGTCCTTCCACCCAGCGTGCTGTCACATGGTTGCTGGGACTCAGGGTCCTCGCCTCTGCCAGCCTCCTGAGACCAAGTTTAGTTCTCACCATGACTGGGGCCTTCACTGCTGAAAAACATGGGAGCAGTGTGGCAGGAGCCTCTTTCCCTGTCTCAAGGAACACAGCTCCCTGGCTCAGTGAAGAGGCATAATATGCCAAGGTGGCATCGTCTTCTCTGGGGTACCCAACCCTCTAAACCAGTACAGAGCGCCTTAATTCATTTATTTTTTGAGACACGGTCTCACTCTATCTCCCAGGCTGGAGCTGAGTGGTGCGATCTCAGGTAACTGCAACCTCCACTTCCCGGGCTCAAGACATCCTCCTGCTTCAGCCTCCCGAATAGCTAGGACCACAGGTGCATGCCATCATGCCTGGCTAATCTTTAAATTTTTGTGGTAGAGATGAGGTCTCCCTATGTCGCCCCGGCTGGTTTCGCAGTCCTGGGCTCAAGCAATTCTCCTACCTTGGCCTCCCAATACTGCTGGGATTATAGGTGTGAGCCGCCACGCCCAGCCCTGTGCTGGCCCGTTTCTGCCTCCTTACAGCTGCAAGGTAACGTGATTTGTGAATCTAAACTGCCTTGGGAATTCTGGAGTTTCCTCCCTGGTTCTCCAAGGCCGCACACTGCTCCCGAAGCCCCCAGACCCTACATTCTCAAGGTGAGAACTGTGTTTTATGTTTCACTGAGCAAGTTCAGAGCATCTGACGAGAATTTCTTTCCTTCAGTTTCCATCATCAAATCTGTCCCCTCCCCAACCCTAACCCCTCAGGTGAACCCCTTTCCCCACATGCACTGGTGTCTGCCACCCCCGAGACCCCCTCTCTCGTCCTGTTTTCTGCATCTGTAATTTTTCTCTCTCCTGCCTGCGCATGCCCCTCGACTCCTGCCCAGTTTCACTGCTCCTGTTTACAGCAAAACCCCTCAGGACTCCTCTACACTCACTGTCCCCACTTGATCTCCACCTGTAACGGTGTCCGCTTATTGCCCTCCAATATCTGTGTTTCTGTTCTTCCATAACACTAGATTTGTGGCTTGGGGATGTGGCAGCTCAGCTGAAGACCTATTTCCTAGCCACTGTGCATGCGGATAGGGTGGTGGGGCATGAGTGTGCCTGTGCCTGTGGGGCTGTGCCCTTATAGAAGCAGGGCACACTTACGCTGTCCCTTTTTTTTTTTTTTTTTGAGATGGATTCTCGCTCTGTCACCCAGGCTGGAGTGCAGTAGCACAATCTCTGCTCACTGCAACTTCTACCTCCCAGGTTCAAGTGATTGTTCTGCCTCAGCCTCCCAAGTAGCTGGAATCACAGGTGCACACCACCAAACCCAGCTTATTTTTGTATTGTTAGTAGCGACGGAGTTTTGCCATGTTGTCAAGGCTGGTCTCTAACTCCTGACCTCAGGTAATCTGCTTGCCTCGGTTTTACAAAGTGCTGGGATTACAGATGTGAGCCACTGAAGCTGGCCCTGTGCTGGCCCCTGTCTGCCTCCTTACAGCTGCAAGGCAAACATGGTTTGTGATCATGGGGGAAGCCACCTTAGTTCAGCAAAGGGAAGTCGCACATTGAACAGCAACACAGGGAGCCCAAAGGCCTGAGAACCTGGAGCTGCCACATCAGTCCTGGGCTGCTTCCCTGGGCTTTTAAAAATTTAAGGCCTTTTGGTTTTTAGAGAAATTTTAGGTTTGCAGAAAAATTGAGTGAAAGGGAGGGAATACTTCCCTTAAACCCCACCCCCATGATGTACAATGGTTACAGCTGATGATCCACCAGTGAGACGCTTTCATGAACTAAAGCCCATAGCTGACATTGGGGTTCACTCTGGCATTGTCCGTTTAACTCCACTGCCCTAAAAATCCACAAAACATGTCCTTATTGAGGGTTACCATGCAGAAAATCAAGTACAGCCCGTTCGTGGCTAAGCCCTGTCCTGCCATCGATGGCTGTGGATGGTCTCACCTGCTCCTGACTGTGTCAGCTTCTTTCTCGCATCACTTCTATGAGACTCGTCCAGGTTGCTGTCTGTGTCCCTTCTTCCCTCCGTGATGCCAATGAGTAGCCATTGTACTCATGTACTGCCGTTCACTTACCCATTCCCCCTATTGATGGACGTGTGGGTTGTTTCCAGCTGTAGCCACCATGGATAAAGTGGACATATGTAGTCCTTTCTCTGAGATCCATGCCCTGGGAGGAGCATGTGTGTGTGAAACCCTCTTTGCTGTCCTGTGCTTCGTGATGTTTCTGCTTTGCCAGTGCCTCCCTTCTAGCCTTTATCAGCCAGAGGCGTGTGCCGGAGACCGCAAGGCTGCAGGAGGAAGGCATCTGCTCCGTCCTGTGCGCACCATCTTGACCCTTGCAGCAAGCAGTTCATTTTCATGACGCTGCCTGAAACCAAGTTTCCGATTTCTCAACACTTGCAAAACCAGCTTAATTGCATCCCATATCTGAGACACCACCACCAGATACCCATTGCCCTCTGCTCAAAAATGTGAGCACTAGGCCATCCCCTGAGCTCACAGACCCCAGCACCAGCCAGAACCCTGCTCCTCAGAAGTCTGGATCCCAGCTTCCACCTCACAACTGGCCAGGCCATGTCCCACCTCAGAGACCCAGCTTCAGCTCTGTGGGCCTCTCTGTAACCTTTCTTTCCTTCTTTCTTTCCATCTTTTATTTCTTTGTTTCTCTTTTCTTCCTTCTTTTCTTTCTCTCTCCCTCCGTTTCTCGTTTCTTTCCCCTCACTCCCTCCCTCCCTCTCTCTCTTGCTTTCCCTTTCTCTCTTTCTTTCTTCTTTCAGAGTCTCCCTCTGTTGCCCACACAGGACTGCAGTGGAATAGCCATATCTAATTGCAACCTCAAACCTCAGGGCTCTCACAGCCTTGATCTGGGGCTTATTCCCTGCAGAACTGTGACAGAATCCATAGCTGCTGTTGAAGCCACTTGGTTTGTGGCACTTTGGTGTGGCAGCTCCAGGAAACTAATACAGCCCCTAAGGTTGGAACAAAGGGAGTTAGAACTCTTCAAACAGAGGACACTGACACAGGTGCGACGGCTCACTCCTGTAATTCCAGCACTTTGGGAGGTGGAAGTGTGTGGATCATGAGGTCAAGAGTTCTAGACCAGCCTGGCCAACATGGTGAAACCCCTGTCTGTACAAAAAATACAAAAATTAGCTGGCCATGGTGGCACGTGCCTGTAATCTCTGCTTCTCAGGAGGCTGAGGCAAGAGGATCACTTGAACCCGGGAGGCAGAGGTTGCAGTGAGCCCAGATCGCACCACTGTACTCCAGCCTGGGCAATAGAACAAGATTTTGTCTAAAAAAAAAAACCAAAAACCCACATCCACCTTCAGCCTGGTATAGGGTGAGTGGTCCCCGACTGGCCAGGGTGCCGCATCCGCAGGAAGAGGCGCAGGGTGCAGCTTTTAAAACATATAAAAATGGCTTCCAAAAAAGCTGTGGTCATGGCTAAAGGAGCAGAGAAAATGGAGACTGTCATCCCTGTAGATGTCATGAGGCGAGCTGGGATAAAGGTCGCACCGTTCAGGTCTGGCTGGAAAAGACCCAGTACAGTGTAGCCGTGATGACATGATTTGTCCTGATGCCAGTCTTGAAGATGCAAAAAGAGGGACGATATGACGTGGTGGTTCCACCAGGAGGTAATGTGGGTGCACAGAATTTGTCTGAGTCTGCTGCTGTGAAGGAGATACTGAAGGAACAGGAAAACCGGAAGGGCCTGATGGCCGCCATCTGTGCAGGTCCTACTGCTCTGCTGGCTCATGAAATAGGTTTTGGAAGTAAAGTTACAACACATCCGCTTGCTAAAGACAAAATGATGAACGGAGGTTCACTCTGAGAATCAGGTGGAAAAGGACGGCCTGATTCTTACAAGCCGTGGGCCTGTGACAGCTTCGAGTTTGCGCTTGCAATTGTTGAAGCCCTGAACGGCAAGGCGGTGGTGGCTCTAGTGAAGGCTCCACTTGTTCTTAAAGACTAGAGCAGCAAAATGTGACAATCACCTAGAGAAACAGGCCTTAGGAATCTATTCTCACTGTGTTCGCTCTGAACAAAACAATGGTAGGTTAATGTGTTCCTAAGCTGCCCTCATTACTGCTTTTGTCAAGTATACTTCTGAAGTCGTAACTACACAGACATCTTCCAACCTACAGATTGTGTCTATACATTTCTAAGCCTTGTTGGCAGAATAAACAGGGCATTTAGCAAAGAAAAAAAAAAAACCCAAAAAACAGAGGAAGCTGACACCTGTAGCCCTGCAGTTTGGGAGGCTGAGCTGGGAGTTTCACTTGAGCCCAGGAGTTTGACAGATCCTGTCTACAAAAAATGCTACTTCTGGAGGCTGAGGCAGGAGGATCACTTGTGATCTCAACTGCGTGCGCCAGGGGAGGAGCTGTCATCCTTTCCACTTCTTGACTGGATCCCAGTTGATAGCAAAATTGGCAGCTGGAGTGGTGTCAGGAATTATACTCTGAAAGATGGTTTTGGAGATTGGTTTGCTTACATCCTTGAGCTTGAAAGCAGTGGTCAGTTTCAGGGTCTCACTCCTCCGACCACTGCCTGACATTTCACGTGAGACACATGGCAAGGCTGGGAATTCAAGTAATGTTTTGATTCTGTAACCCAAGTAATTAAAGTTTGTATTTAACACTGTTAGCCCTGCAGGTACAAGGAGTAAGAGAATTTTTAGGTCTGACCTGGTAGTCCCCTGATGCCTGGCAAGAGGTGACCCATTTTCCTCTCAGGACCCATCACAACAGTCCTGGTCCCATAATGAGGAAAACTTAGACACCAAAACAATAACATGATTTTTGTTAAAAAAAAAATTGGCAAAAACCAGGATGAATATGTGTGGGAGTGAATTCTAAGGATGTTGGTATAACATTGGATTGGGCACAATTTCTTGAGCTAAAAGTGACTCTAACAGCCTTTGTGGTTGGTTGGCTTAAACTGGAACTCGCTAGACCGGAAGCCGGGGCCTTAGTTCTCTTTCCCATCTTGCAAGATGGCGGGTGAAAAAGTTGAGAAGCCGGATACTAAAGAGAAGAAACCTGAAGCCAAGAAGGCTGATGCTGGTAGAAAGTGAAAAAGGGTAGCCTCAAGGCTAAAAAGCCCAAGAAGGGGAAGCCCCATTGCAGCCGCAGTCCTGTTGTTGTCAGAGGAATTGGCAGGTATTCCCGATCTGCCATGTATTCCAGAAAAGCCTTGTACAAGAGGAAGTACTCAGTGGCTAAATCCAAGGTTGAAAAGAAAAAGAAGGAGAAGGTTCTTGCAACTGTTACAAAAGCAGTTGGTGGTGACAAAAACGGCGGTACCCGGGTGGTTAAACTTCGCAAAATGCCTAGGTATTATCCTACTGAAGATGTGCCTCGAAAGCTGTTGAGCCACAGCAAAAAACCCTTTAGTCAGCACGTGAGAAAACTGCGAGCCAGCATCACCCCCGGGACCATTCTGATCATCCTCACTGGACGCCACAGGGGCAAGAGGGTGGTTTTCCTGAAGCAGCTGGCTAGTGGCTTGTTACTTGTGACTGGACCTCTGGTCCTCAATCGAGTTCCTCTGCGAAGAACGCACCAGAAATTTGTCATTGCCACCTCAACCAAAATTGATATCAGCAATGTAAAAATCCCAAAACATCTTACTGATGCTTACTTCAAGAAGAAGAAGCTGCGAAGCCCAGACACCAGGAAGGTGAGATCTTCGACACAGAAAAAGAGAAATACGAGATTACAGAGCAGCGCAAGATTGATGAGAAAGCTGTGGACTCACAAGTTTTACCAAAAATCAAAGCTACTCCACAGCTCCAGGGCTACCTGCGATCTGTGTTTGCCCTGACAAATGGAATTTATTCTCACCAATTGGCGTTTTAAATATCCCAGTAATCTAATTAAATAACTGATCACCTTTAAAAAAAATTAAAAAAATAAATAAACTGGAACTCAACTATGGCCTAAATTCAATGATATTGAGATGCCAGAACAACCCTTGCCTAATAGAGAGAAAGGAACCCAAAGTCATTATTCTGATGGAAATTGCACAGATTAGTGTCTTGAACTTGAAGGTTGCAGTTGTGATGTGTTTCATATGCAATTTGTCTATTTGGCATTTTGCAGAAGGTGGATGGCACTTCAAGAATGACCATGTGTGAACTGATTGTACCTGCTGTTACAGATGCAGTCACTTTACTAAAGCAAAGCAAACTAGACTGCTGCTCTGTCAAATAGTGTTACCCCATAGCAATTTGCAAAGACCACCGTAACATTTTTTTTTATTGCTCAGGGTTGAAAAGCTCACTATTTGTACCTCAAAGACCACATTTCGTTTAACCTGGCAGGGCCAACGCCCATCTTCACAGTCTTGCCTAAAGGCTCTGCCATCTGTCCTCCTCTCTGACACGACTTTGATTCTCTCTCTCTCTCTTTTTTATTTGGGACAGTGTAGCTCTGTCGCCCGGGCTGGAGTATGGTGGGACAATCTCGGCTCACTGCAACCTCTGCCTCTTTGGCTCAAGAGGCATTTTCCTGCCTCAGCCTCCTGAGTAGCTGAGACTACAAGCATGCACCACCATGTTGAATAATATTTTATCTGTAATATTTTGTAGAGACAGGGTCTTATTATGTTGCTCAGGTTGGTCTCAAACTCCTGGACTCAAGCCATCTTCCTGCCTTAGCCTCCCAAAGTGCTGAGATTACACGTGTGAGCCACCGCACCCAGCCAATGGGAGTTGTTTTGATGGTTAACTTTATTTAAAGGAGAAATTAATATCATCAATACTGTGACTGTCATTTGGAGATGATTACAAAGACTGTTGGGACTTTATGTCTCCCGTCTTGGGGAGAGGGAGGAGCATATTTGTATAAAGGATACTGGCATCTTGTTAAGCAGAAACAAAGTTGTCATTACTGCTGATGGAAATTCAAATGTATGTAAGAAGGCTTTGAATTGATGTTGCTTTGTGAGGCTTTGTCTTCTGGCTGGCTGTTTCCACCAACTGGAACACTAGAGGGAGACTATAGTTCATTTCCTCCTTCTCAGAACCCACCACACGACACCCCTTCCTCAGAGGTTGGAGGCCCAGCTCTACGTGCCCCGCCGTGTTGGCAGCACCAAGAGCAGCCATTCCACACCTAAGATAGGCAAGCCCATTGATTATCAGAGGAATGTAATTCAAAACAACAGTATTGCTTCAGACCCATTAGATTGGCAGACACGCATACACCTAGAAATGCAGGTGACAGCAAATGCTGACAGGGATGTGGGGCTAGAGAGCATTCATGTACTGCTGTTGGAGATACAGACCAACACAGCCGTTCTGGAGAACAATGTGTCACTATGTCATCAAATAACATATACATTAGGTCGGATAATTCTGGCAATTCTCTGTAATTCTGCTCTTGGGCATATATCACAAAAATTCTTGGCTGGGCGTGGTGGCTCACGACAGTAATCCTGGCACTTTGGGAAGTTGACGTGGGAGAATTGCTTGAACCCAGGAGTTTGACACCAGCCTGAGAAACATGGTGAGACTCCGTCTCTACAAAAAAATACAAAAATTAGTCAGGTGTGGTAGCTAATGCCTGTGGTACCAGCTACGTGGGAGGCTTAGACAGGAGGATTTATTGAGTCCAGGAGGTTAAGGCTACAGTGAGCCATGTTCATGCTACTGCACGCCAACCTGGGTGACAGAACAAGACCTTGTCCAAAAAAAAAAAGGGGGAACAAGAAATTCTTACACAAGGTATAAGGTGGCCTCATGACAAAAGCCATTGCAGCATTATTTGCAGTGACTGAGGAAGCACATAAAACATTAGGGAGCACTGTGCAGTACTTGTAAGATTATATGTAGACCCAACAATATAAATAGAGCCTAAAACATAGTGCTGAATGACTTCTGTGTCTGGCAATGACAAAATAAGTAATTCGAACCACAGCCACCACTAAGAACAGCTAAACAGACTCAACAAAACAGGGAAACTATCTGCTTGAAAATAATAGACGGTGAAGCATACGGGACCAAGATATAGGAGAAAGGAAATGAGCTGAGAGATGACCTCAGCATTTAAGGCTGCTTATCCCCTGTGGCCACCTGCTACTTCCAGCAGAGACAGCTGAGAGCCCAAGAAGCTGAGCAGAAATCTTAGCAGACTTATGCGGTAAGGAGTCAAAAATCAGAGTTCGGGGCTCACCAAGGAGGAGGGCCCTAGTAAGCCCCTTATGCTTTGTGTTGGAAACCCAAAGATCTAGGAATAAGTGTAAACTGGAAATAGAATAGCCCTCTAAAGACTGTATCCCTGTCCCCTAAGGGACTATAGTCAAGATTTGAGCTCTTTCAATCCCTAAAAACTGGATTAAGGTGATCAGAATTTCTACTGCTCCAGCTGCCTGCCAGAAGCAAATGTAAATCTTTTCTGGAGGCAGATAACATTGTCCTTGGCCTCAAATGATTTAGTTTTCTACTCACAATGTCCAGCACTCAATAAAAAATAACTAGGACAAGGCCCAGCATGGTGGCTCATCCCTGTAATCCCAGCACTTGGGAGGCTGAGACAGGTAGATTGCTCGAGCCCAGGAGTTCACAGTGAGCTATGATTGCACCATTACACTCCAGCCTAGACAAGTGTAACACTTTTAAGACAAGTGTTCGACCTTGTCTTAAAAATAAGCAAATTAGGGCCGGGTGCAGTGGCTCATGCCTGTAATCCCAGCACTTTGGGAGGCCAAGGAGGATGGATCACGAGGTCAAGAGATCGAGACCATCCTGGTCAACATGGTGAAACCCCGTCTCTACTAAAAATACAAAAAAATTAGCTGGGCACGGTGGCGCATGCCTGTAATCCCAGCTACTCAGGAGGCTGAGGCATGAGAATTGCCTGAACCCAGGAGGCGGAGGTTGCAGTGAGCTGAGATTGCGCCATTGCACTCCAGCCTGGGTAACAAGAGCGAAACTCCGTCTCAAAAAAAATAAAATAATAAAATAAATAAGCAAATTAACAGCTCGTAAGGAGAAAAGAAAATGTAATAAAAATAAAATTAGAAAAGCAATATATAAAAATAGAGCAACAAGGACCACAAACCATGGCATTATCAGATACAGAATTTAAAATTATTATATTTAATAACTCAAGGAAACGAAAGCCAGAATTGAGAAATTCAGCAGATAATTTGAAACTACAAAAAGAATCTAATGAAAAATTTAGAAACAAGGTCGGGCGCAGTGGCTCACGCCTGTAATCCCGGCACTTTGGGAGGCCGAGGCGGGTGGATCACGAGGTCAAGAGATCGAGACCATCCTGGTCAACATGGTGAAACCCCGTCTCTACTAAAAATACAAAAATTTCCTGGGCTTGGTGGTGCGCTCCTATAGTCCCAGCTACTCAGGAGGCTGAGGCAGGAGAATTGCCTGAACCCAGGAGGCAGAGGTTGCAGTGAGCCGAGATCGTACCATTGCACTCCAGTCTGGGTAACAACAGCGAAACTACGTCTAAAAAAAATAATAATAAAGAAAGAAAAATTTAGAAACATAAAATATACAAGGCCGGGCGCGGTGGCTCAAGCCTGTAATCCCAGCACTTTGGGAGGCCGAGGCGGGTGGATCACGAGGTCAAGAGATCGAGACCATCCTGGTCAACATGGTGAAACCCCGTCTCTACTAAAAATACAAAAAATTAGCTGGGCATGGTGGCACGTGCCTGTAATCCCAGCTACTCGGGAGACTGAGGCAGGAGAATTGCCTGAACCCAGGAGGCAGAGGTTGCGGTGAGCCGATATCGCACCATTGCACTCCAGCCTGGGTAACAAGAGCGAAACTCCGTCTCAAAAAAAAAAATCATTTTATTTTTTTTGAGACGGAGTCTTGCTCTGTCACACAGAGTGGAATGCAGTGGTGGGATCTTGGCTCACTGCAACCTCTGCCCCCCAAGTTCAAGTGATTATCCTGCCTCAGCATCTTTAGTAGCTGGGATTACAGGTATGTACCACGACTCCCAGTAAATTTTTTGTATGTTTCTTGGAGACGGGGTTTTGCCATGTTGGCCAAGCTGGTCTTGAATTCCTGACTTCAGGTGATCCACTCACCTTGGCCGGCCAAAATGCTGGGATTACAGGTGTGAGCCACCGCGCCCGGCCTTCTTTAAAATCTTATACAAATATATATATAGTGGTTGACCATGTTCATCAAGTTTACCTCTCTTCTCTTTTGGAAATGTGAGACTATTTAAGAGTAAGTGGCTTTTTAAAATTATCCCTTGCTTTTCTTTCTTTCTTTCTTTCTTTCTTTCTTTCTTTCTTTCTTTCTTTCTTTCTTTCTTTCTTTCTTTCTTTCTTTCTTTCTTTCTTTCTTTCTTTCTTTCTTTTTTGAGATGGAGTTTCAGCCTCCCAAAGTGCTGGGATTACAGGTGTGTGCCACCGCGCCCGGCCTCTTTTTTTTTTTTTTTGAAACAGGATCTTGCTCTGTCACCCAGGCTGGAGTGCAGTGGCACCATCTCGGCTCACTGCAGCCTCAACCTCCTGAGCTCAAGAGATCCTCCCACCTCCACCTCCTGAGTAGGTGGGGCTACAGGTATGCACCATCACACCTGGCTACTTTTTTTTTCTTTTTGTAGAGACAAGGTCTTGCTATGCTGCCCAGGCTGCTCTCAAATTTCTGGGCTGAAGTGATCCTCCTGCCTCAGTCTCCCAAAATGCTGGAATTACAGGTGAGCCCCCACATCTGGCCTGTAATTCTTTCTTTCTTTCTTTCTTTTTTTAAGACGGGATTTCATCATGTTGGTCAGGCTGGTCTTAAACTCCCGACCTCAGGTGATCCGCCCTCCATGGCCTCCAAAGTGCTTGGATTACAGGCGTCAGCCACCATGCCCGGCCTCTTTTTTTTTTGAGAAGTCACTGAATATTTGTTGCTTTAATTTTATCACTGCTTTGTATTATGACGTTGTTTAAGACAATTTGTGGAGGCGGAGGACTAAGGATAGCGAAATGCATGGCTTTAGGACACTCAGATCAGCTACACTAGCAAAGTCTAGTACTGCAGCTGGAGACATTTCACAAACAACTGACTGGTAAATCACTACAAGAAGAAAAATAAAATCTCTCATCCTACCTCCAAAAGATTTGCCAAATATATGTTGTAGATTAAGTTGTGCCTGAAAGCTTGTAATCACAAAAACTATCACAAGTATCCAATACAAACTTGTGATATTTATTCAGTAGCTCAACTGATTATTATTTGGAGCTGCCAAAATTCACTTTTCTCATAAATTTAGGACATTGGGGGAAGGGAGAAGACATATTACTTCCAAGATCTCTTCCAGATCAGAATTTCCCTGAGTCTGTGATTCTCAATAGGATTGATATTACCGTAGATACTGTCCTCAGACTCTTATTTTTAAAATATATTGAGAGGTACATCTCATAAAGAAAAGCCTCGTGAACAGAGAAACAGGGAGAGGCACTTCAATAAGTCTTGAAATTAGATGGTGAGTCAATAAACTGGTGATCTTCACGTAGGCTCTCCCAGACCCCGATGCATCGACTCTCATTTTTTTTTGTAGGGCTGTCACAATTCTCATCATCAGACATTTCCATTTCTTCTTCGTGGCGGATGCCCATGAGCTGCTCACTTTGAGCGTTCCGGAGCCCCTCAGAATGCTTTCGCCAAATGTCTATGTTCTTGCGCTGGGCTTTCGAGAAATGGTCCCAAGCTTTTTGTCTGGTAGAAGCGTTGAAAACGGCCACAATCTGCTCAAATTGAGTGAGAATTCCAGTTAAGGCATTTTAAAAATTCTCCTTGGCTTCCTCCATCTCTTGCTCATGGGTGGCTTTTTCATTCATTATCCGGCGGACATGGCTGTTGGCTGATTGCACCATGGAATGGAACTAGTTTGCAGAGCGCCGATTCACTTCCCCTCGTTCAATCCAGGAAAGTAACACTGTGATAGCTTCTGAAAACTGGCTATCATCTTTCAGCTTTGCTGCCAGCAGAGCGGCTTCGTGCTCAGTAGTGCATTATGGCGGGCAGGGACCGGGGCCGGAGCCGGTCCTCCTCCAGCTTGCCCCGGTGCCGCTCCTCCCGGGCGCGCATCCTCTGCTTGCATTCCCACTCATAGAAGTCATCTCTGGCCTGGGCAAAGTCCATATGAAGGCGGCCTGAATCCTTTCTGTCGGTGCTAGACCCTAATCTCATCCTGTAACCAGAAAGATAAATGGCTTTATCAACCATGAATTCCTCTGCAAAGCCAATGTGACAAAAATTCTTCTTGCTTTTCCGAATTGCTGTAATATCACCGCACTGTTCAAAGACTTCTTGAATAATTTCTTCAGTAGCATTTTCTGGTAATCCTCCGACAAATACAGTCTTACACCCAGGAGGTCGTTCTCTTGTGGAAGGAGGTGGAAGATTTGGATTTTGACAATAGCCACTTCTGTTGGTGGTGGGGGAGGTACCAGTTCAAGGCCTGGTATCATTGGGTTAATGGGGGTGATTCCAGTCATCATGTAGATGCATGGATCAAAGTCTGAGACACAAATTGAGTCATATTTTCCTGGTCACCTTCCTGTCTCTCCCCGAGCAAAACCTTCCACCGTTCTCCCTTCTCTTCCAACTTCCCCTTCCTTATCAGCCCACTTATCTTTTCGCTTTTTTTTCAGAGACGGGGTTTCACCATATTGATCAGGCTGGTCTCGAACTCCTGACCTCGTGATCCACCCGCCTTGGCCTCCCAAAGTGCTGGGATTACAGGCATGAGCCACTGCGCCCGGCCTTATTTCTTTTATAACCTATTTAATTCCTTCCAACGAGCACCCAACAAAGGAGATCGTTTCATGCACAGATACGGCTTATCCCTTTGATAAGTTGATTTTATGGGTTCTATAGCTCAAATTAAACCAGCATGTTGAGTCTCTAGGACTCAAAAGACACCTCGATTTGTCAGCTCAGGAAGGGGACTTTTCTAGCCTGAAATATTGGTAGGCTTGAAGGTGCACGGCAAGTCTCCCGCCATGGAAGAGTCAGAAGAAAGTGGGAATTGGAGGGAAGAGAACACACAGAAAGAAGGCTGAGCCAAGATACCAACAACCTGTACTGATGGAAAGCAAGAGCCTTCCAAGACAAATGGAGAATAAGTAGCACCAGTCTCTACGAGAAAACACAAGGATAGATCAGCCTGTGGAACAGTGACTGACATACACACATAACCCTAATCCCTTCCTGCCACTGCCATTCCATCAATCTATCAATTTTGAGCTATTTGAAAAGCATCTCCTAACTGAGGGTCTTGTCCTCCTAGGCCCCCACCCTCGATTCTCTTGTCCCTGCCATCCTGCATGCCATAGTCTCTTCTGACAATCCCTCTTCCAACATCCTTGCTTCTTGCAATGAAGACACATATCACGCTTCCTTTCTTTCCTTTCTGGGTTGGCCAGAGCAGGAGTTACTTCGTTTTAGTAAATAGACCTGAGCAACTAACACAGAAGTTTTTTGGTTTCTTCTTTTTTCTTTAACTTTCTCTAGAGTCCCAAATACTGAATAGCTTCTCCTAAGCTTGCATGATAGTCAGTCCTGCCATCCCACCTTTTCCCTTATTTGAGTTGTTGGTGTTTTTTGTTTGTTCATTTGTTTGTTTTCATTTTGTTTTGTTTTGTTTCGATTTTGAGACGGAGTTTTGCTCTTGTTACCCAGGCTGGAGTGCAATGGAGCGATCTCGGCTCACCGCAACCTCCGCCTTCTGGGTTCAGGCAATTCTCCTGCCTCACCCTCCCGAGTAGCTGGGATTACAGGCACGCGCCACCATGCCCAGCTAATTTTTTGTGTCATCAGTAGAGATGGGGTTTCACCATGTTGACCAGGATGGTCTCGATCTCTTGACCTCGTGATCCACCCGCCTTGGCCTCCCAAAGTGCTGGGATTACAGGTGTGAGCCACCGCGCCTGGCTATTTTATTTTTTTAAACAGTCTTGTTCTGCGGCCCAGGCTGGAGTGCAGCAGCATGATCTCGACTGATGGCAACCTCCACCTCTCAGATTCAAGCGATTCTCTTGCCTCAGCCTCCTAAGTAGCTGCAATTACAGGGGTGGCCACCATGCCTGGCTAGTTTTTCTCCTTTTTTTTTGTATTTTTTGTAGAGATGGGATCTCACCATGTTGGCTAGGCTGGTCTTGAACTCCTGGCCTCAGGTGATCTGCCTGCTTCAGCCTCCCAAAGTGCCAGGATTGCAGGTGTGAGCCACTGTGCCTGGACTTCCTGTGCCTGATTTACTGAATCTTCCTGTAATCATACTCAAGACTTTTTTTTTTTTTTGAGACAGAGTTTTACTCCTTTTTGCCCAGGCTGGAGTGCAATGGCAAAATCTTGCCTCTTGGGTTCAAGCAATTCTCCTGCCTCAGCCTCCCCAGTAGCTGGGATTACAGGCACCCACCATCATGACCGGCTAATTTTGTATTTTTAGTAGAGACAGGGTTTTTCCATGTTGGCCAGCTTGGTCTTGAACTCCCGACCTCAGGTGATCTGCCTGCCTCAGCCTCCCAAAGAGCTGGGATTACAGGCATGAACAACCACACCTGGCCATGCTCAATACTTAATTGGGCTTTTCTCTTCTTTAGAAACCATGAGACTTAAACAGTCAGAAGGATCTGGAGGTATACCTCTAAAGAAGTCCACCATCCTAATTGACTGAGAGGTTTCCTCTGCATCGAACCTTTCCCAGGGGAAAGGGCTGGGGTGCTACTGTGCTGAGAGGAACCCTTTCAAATGCTGCTGACCACCTATAGGGCCATCAGAGAGAAAGGAAGACGCAGCTGGACCCATGCTTCCAGGTGAAGCCAGTCCCATGGGAGGACTGCACTGTGGTTCCCATGAAGGAGTTTTCTGGTAACTGGTATTAGCACTGAAGTGAAGTATGCTAACAAACCTGTGACTGTCCTCATAGGCTGCCTGGCTGCTGTATCTGGGGTAGTGGTTATTTGAATTACTGTAAGACTCACATTTTTACTAACAAACATGTTATTTGTTAACATTTGAAATTGGTCTGTTTGCAATAATTGAATGCTGGGAAGACATAATCTCATCAAGCTGTAGGAGGCCCTCACTCATAGCCCGCAGCAATTAGCTACAAAACAGTTCTACAATATCACCATTAGCAAGTCTATTCATATTAAAGGAAACAATTAGATATTGGGACTATGAATACGGAACAGATGAAAAAGATGAAAAGAACAGCATCTAATCAATAGATAGAAAGCTGGAATTTACAGAAGACAGGTGTAACATCACCTCGTTAACTACAATGCAAGTTCTCTGCAGTCCCAGTATGGATGGATAAACAAAGCTCGTCTGTTTTCCAGGGAGACTTAGGCTGTTATAATAGCATGACTTGATTGGGACTGATGCCTGAGAAAGTGCCGGTAGGATGAGTTTATCCTCAACGAAAAACAGGGCTGCGTACATTACACCCTGGAAGTCCATAATAGGACTTCGATCCTAGGTATCTTTGTACTTCACACTGAGAAATATTATTCAGGAAGACAGAACAATTACCAAAGAGCCTACATAATTATTGTCAATATGATGTTACAGGACCGGGTTTGGGGGCTCACGCCTGTAATCCCAGCACTTGGGGAGGCTGAGGTGGGGGGGGATCACTTGAGGCCAGGAGTTCGATACCAGCCTGGCCTGGTGGTGGGTGCCTGTTATCCCAGCTACTCGGGAGGCTGAGGCAGGAGAATTGCTTGAACCCAGGAGGTAGAAGTTGCAGTGAGCCAAGATTGAGCCACTGTACTCCAGGCTGGGCAACAGAGCCTCCATCTCAAAAAAAAAGATGTTACGTATACATATGAGGGAAACTCAAGAAATTCCGGGAGACTTATAAGGAAAATTCTTTTTTTTTTTTTTGAGACGGAGTTTCGCTCTTGTTACCCAGGCTGGAGTGCAATGGCGCGATCTCGGCTCACCGCAACCTCCGCCTCCTGGGTTCAGGCACCTCCTGCCTCAGCCTCCTGAGTAGCTGGGACTACAGGCACGCCGCCACCATGCCCAGCTAATTTTTTGTATCTTTAGTAGAGACGGGGTTTCACCATGTTGACCAGGATGGTCTCGATCTCTTGACCTCGTGATCCACCCACCTCGGCCTCCCAAAGTGCTGGGATTACAGGCTTGAGCCACCGCGCCCGGCCAAGGAGAATTCTTAATTAAAAATTTGAATTATAAGATTCCAGAGTTAAACTACTTCAGGTTTGGATGGAATAAGACTTTGTAAGGAGTTATGAAATAATATTCAAATGGTTAGCCATTTGAAAGCTCAAGCAGCCGGGTGCGGTGGCTCACGCCTGTAATCCTGGCACTTTGGAAGACTGAGGTGGGTGGATCACCTGAGGTCAGGAGTTCAAGACCAGCTTGGCCATCATGGTGAAACCCTATCTTTAGAAAAAAAAATAAAAGAAAGCTCAAGCTAGTACAATGTATGATGGAGGGAAACGTTCACACATTGCTCACCAAGAATCTGATTGAACCCTGCACCATTGGTGTGATATATTTGAAGTTTGTCTTCTAAGGCAAATATTTTACTGAATTCAAAAACTGATGCTAGTGGAATTGTGGTAGTTGTTTTGCACTTTACTATGGACTCGCTGGATATTTAGTCATCTGCAACTTGCCCAGAAACAGGTAAAAGCAACAATGGTGTTAATTAAATGTTGCAATGTTAGTATTTCATAGTAACACAGGAAGAAGATGGTAAAGGCAAATACAGATTAAAAACAAGAGGCTTAATTCTCTCTGTTGAAAATAAGGCAGGAGACTCCCTGCACATTCTTCCTTTTCCTTTTGGAATTTCTTTCTCTGTCCTTTTCAAATGTATGTAGATCTTTTTAATGGCTAAAGAAGCTCTGGCCAGTTTCACAACTCAGGAATGTTTCCTCTCCTCTGGGATCCGGGAGCCAGCTTTTTGAAATGTAATTAATCATCCAGGAAGATAACCCTCCTCATCTCTTAGTTTCAGCTGCTACCTGGCTCCTAATTGTGAGACCTGTGTACTGTAGTGGGGACAAACCCACTTAGCTGTATAGAAGAGTGAGGCACTTTCTGTCCGTTGTTTTTAATTAAATTTCCTCCAACATACTCCACAGCAATGGGGAAATGGGACAACTCCAATTGGAGGGACTGCAAAGACAGAAGGAAGAAGACTAGCGCCCTAGCAGCCCCTTTGGGTCATGGCGTCATCCCAAGGATGCAGATGGTAGGCACCGAGACAGTGAGGGCATGAAAGGAGAGGAAGGACTTGATTTGCGAGTTGTGCAAGTCATAGAATTGGCAATATCCCCTCCCCAGGGGGTTCGCAGTGTGCATTTTCTCCAGGAGGCAATTGTGATGGGACCTGAGAATTGCCAAAGGCTCCCTTACAATGTAAAAGTGCCCAAGTTCCGATGTATAAGCAAATGCCTCTGCCCTCAAAGGGAGATGCATCTCAATGCACTGTTGGTTTTAAAGGAAGAGAGTACTTTGGTCAGCTTCCTGGCATTGCTTAAAAACAAGAACCAAAATGAACCTTGTAATTAGATTCTACAGAATCCTTCTTGAGGATCTTAAGTCTTTTTTTTTTGAGACGGAGTTTTGCTCTTGTTACCCAGGCTGGAGTGCAATGGCGCGATCTCGGCTCACCGCAACCTCCGCCTCCTGGGTTCAGACAATTCTCCCGCCTCAGCCTCCCGAGTAGCTGGGATTACAGGCACGCGCCACCATGCCCAGCTAATTTTTTTGTGTGTTTTTAGTAGAGACGGGGTTTCACATGTTGACCAGGATGGTCTCGATCTCTTGACCTCGTGATCCACCCGCCTTGGCCTCACAAAGTGCTGGGATTACAGGCGTGAGCCACCGCGCCCGGCCAGTCTTTTTGTTTTTTTAAAGAAAAAAACAAATCTTGACCACTACCTGACAGTACACACAAAAAGATCAATTTCAGGTGTGTTGTAGATGTAAGAATGAAAGGCAAAACAATAAAGATTGTAGAAGACAACAGGAGAATATCTTCAGGACCTGGGGTTTGGGACAGATTTCTGCTTCGCTTGCTAAGAGGCTGACTCCTCCTTTTGCCAACAATGGAGTTGGCAGGGGGTTTCCATGCACCCAATTGCTTTTGTGTTGCTTTCTCTCACTACCGCCTTCACCTGTTTCTACCCAAAGTCTCCTTTTAGAAGAGATGTTCTTTCTTTTTCAAGTAATGCCTGTTGAAATGTATCAAATGCCTAGTCTTTAATTTGCTGAGTAGTGAATTCTGTGGAAAGATTTCATGATGTTGAATCACCTCTGTATTTCTGGAGTAGTCCCAAAATTCTGTTCTATTCATAATAAAAGAATATTACGTCTTGGTCACATATAATATCTTATTATTTTGTTATATCACTGGAATCCATGTGCTTATCTTTTATTTAGAATTTCTGCATTTGTGATCAGAAGTGATAGTTGTTCATAGGTTTCTTTTTGTACTCTCTTTAGGAGGGTTGGGTATCAACCTAGGTTTGGGTATTGTTGGCTTTATAAAGTGTTTTTGTGTGGACTGGGATAGTTTCAATGATACCGAAATTATTTTGTCTTGCAAGATTATAAAGGACTTAGCTTTGAAACTACCTAGGATTGGTACTGTTTTTATGGAGAGTCCCCTTTCTATTTTATTTTATTTGACACAGGATCTGCCTCCATTGCCAAGGCTGGAGTACAGTGGTGTGATTATAGCTCAATGCAGCCTTGAATTCCTGGGCTCAAGGGACCCTCCCACCTTAGCCTCCTGAACAGCTAGGACTACAGGTATGTGGCACCATGCCCAGCTAATTTTTAAATTTATATTTTTGTAGAGATGGGAGTCTCACTATATTGCTCAGGCTGGTCTCGAACTCCCAGACTCAAGTGATCCTCCCACCTTGGCCTCCCAAAGTGCTGGCATTACAGGCATGAGCTACTGTGTCTGGCTTCCTTCTCTACCTTAAAATGGTAATTTGTAGACTCAAATTTTCTAGTTTGTGTTGGGTTTTTGGAAAATTATATTTTGTTAGTAAATTATCAATTGTTTCTGTTGTTTGTTAAAGAATCAGCTTTTGGATTTATTTACAATTTTTACTATTTTATGTTTTTAGTTTATTCATCCCTGTTTTAATCTTTATTCTTTTTTCGCCCACCTTTCTTTTCCCTTTTTTGGTTGTCGTTCACTTTTGATCTATCCTCCTTCATCATGAATACCCTGACTATTCTAACTGCCCCTCATGGAACTCTTGAGCTGTGTGTAGACCTTCTTTTCACGATGCTCTCAAAGCTTGTCATTTCTGTATATTCTCCTCTTTCATCCAATGATTGCTGAAGATAGGTTTTTTTTCTTTTCAACTTCTTCTTTCGAAAATTTTAAAACGTACAGTAAAGTTGCAAGAACAGTACAATGATTTGGCATTATTTTATATGCTATTCAGGCATAAAAAGAAATGATCTCTGATCCATGCCACAACACAGGTGAGCCTTGGAAACACAAAAGGCCACATAGCGCATGATTATGAATCCATTCATATGAAAGATCAGAATAGGCAAATCCACAGAGACAGGAAGGAGATGAATGGTTACCAGGAGCTAGGGGAGGGGGGAATGGAGATTGGCTGCTAACAAGTAAGGGGCTTCTTTTTGGGGTGAAGAAATTGTTCTGAAATTATTAGTGATGCTTTGAAGAGAGTAATGTGATTATCTTTTTTTTTTTTTTTGAGACAGAGTCTCTCTCTGTCACCCGGGTTGGAGTGCAGTGGCACAATCTCAGCTCACTGCAGCCTCCACCTCCTGGATTCAAGGGAATCTTGTGCCTCAGTCTCCAAAGTAGCTGGGACCACAGGTGCCTGCCACCACGCCCAGCTAATTTCCGTGTTTGTAGTAGAGACAGGGTTTCTCCATGTTGGCCACGCTGCTCTGAAACTCCTGACCTCAGGTTTTCCACCCACCTCAGCCGCGCAAAGTACCGGATTACAGGCGTGACACATCCACCTAGCCATGTGATTACTTTTATGTGATGTAAATTTCATCTTAGTTTAAAAGCATTTAAAGAAAAAAAGAATAGTACAACAACTCCCTGGATAACCTTCATCTGGGCTGCCAGTTGCTAACATGTTACTACATTTGCTTTCTTCCTCAGAGACTGTTTCTTAATTTCCAAGTAATTAAGATATCTTTATCATCTTTTTATGTTGCATATCTAATCTCACTGGATTATAAGTAGTCGACGTGGCCTACAAAATGTGTATTTTGAATCTGTTAAGATTTTCTTTCTGGGCCGGGCACGGTGGCTCAAGGCTGTAATCCCAGCACTTTGGGAGGCCGAGGCAGGTGGATCACGAGGTCAAGAGATCGAGACCATCCCGGTCAACATGGTGAAACCCCGTCTCTACTAAAGATACAAAAAATTAGCTGGGCATGGTGGCGCGTGCCTGTAATCCCAGCTACTCAGGAGGCTGAGGCAGGAGAATTGCCTGAACCCAGGAGGCAGAGGATGTGGTGAGCCGAGATTGCGCCATTGCACTCCAGCCTGGGTAACAAGAGCGAAACTCTGTCTCAAAAAAAAAAAAAAAGATTTTCTTTCTGGACAAATATGAAGAAAACTGCAGATATTGATGCAAGTAGCCTGGTGAGAATTTGCGGGCAGTTCAGAAGTCAATTCTCCAGCTTGCTCTACTGTTCTCCTGCAGCTTTGATACCTCCTGGGACTGTTAGGTTAACACCTCTGTGCCCTCTGTGCTCACTGGAGAAGATCCTCATCCTTCACAGTCTGGCCTGATTCCACTCTGACCCTCCAGTCCCATCTTTTCATCTTGCCTTTCACATTTTTCTCACTCACAGTCCCAGGGACCTTGCCAGGAGACTACTACTGACTCAAACTGTCCCACCATGCTCTCTCTTCTTCCTAAATCAAGCTTCCAACAAGGAAAAACTCATTCATTGCATTTATTGTTTTTTATTTTGACTTTAAAATTGTGAATTATATGGCGGTAGCGGTGGCTCACGCCTGTAATCCCATCACTTTGGGAGGCCGAGGCAGGTGGATCACGAGGTCAAGAGATCGAGATCATCCTGGTCCACACGGTGAAACCCGTCTCTACTAAAAATACAAAAATTAGCTGGGCATGGTGGCGCGTGCCTGTAATCCCAGCTACTCAGGAGGCTGAGGCAGGAGAATTGCCTGAACCCAGGAGGCAGAGGATGTGGTGAGCCGAGATTGCGCCATTGCACTCCAGCCTGGGTAACAAGAGCGAAACTCTGTCTCAAAAAAAAAAAAAAAGATTTTCTTTCTGGACAAATATGAAGAAAACTGCAGATATTGATGCAAGTAGCCTGGTGAGAATTTGCGGGCAGTTCAAGTCAATTCTCCAGCTTGCTCTACTGTTCTCCTGCAGCTTTGATACCTCCTGGGACTGTTAGGTTAACACCTCTGTGCCCTCTGTGCTCACTGGAGAAGATCCTCATCCTTCACAGTCTGGCCTGATTCCACTCTGACCCTCCAGTCCCATCTTTTCATCTTGCCTTTCACATTTTCTCACTCACAGTCCCAGGGACCTTGCCAGGAGACTACTACTGACTCAAACTGTCCCACCATGCTCTCTTCTTCCTAAATCAAGCTTCCAACAAGGAAAAACTCATTCATTGCATTTATTGTTTTTTATTTTGACTTTAAAATTGTGAATTATATGGCGGTAGCGGTGGCTCACGCCTGTAATCCCATCACTTTGGGAGGCCGAGGCAGGTGGATCACGAGGTCAAGAGATCGAGATCATCCTGGTCCACACGGTGAAACCCGTCTCTACTAAAAATACAAAAATTAGCTGGGCATGGTGGCCACGCTGCTCTGAAACTCCTGACCTCAGGTGATCTGCTCACCTTGACCTCCCAAAGTGCTGGGATTGCAGATGTGAGCCACTGAGCCTGAAATAGAAGCATTTTCTTTGTACCACCTCTATTGGGGTTTGTTCTGGAGGCTCTAGCTAGGGTAGTAAGGCTTAGAGTGGTGGAAATACATCTGTCATTATTTCAGACAGTGATCCTCTGCAAAAAGAAAAATCAAAGAGGATATAAGACAAATTATCCAAAAGAAAGAGAGTTTAGCAAGCTGACTGGACATAATGATGAACATACACAAGCCAATTGTATGTCTGTGGACCGCCCATAATATTTAGAAAATATACTTCATAAAAATACCTCATTTATAATAGCAACAAAAAAATTAAAATGCTCATGTTGACCAGGATGGTCTTGATCTCTTGACCTCGTGATCCACCGCCTCGGCCTCCCAAAGTGCTGGGATTACAGGCTTGAGCCACCGCACCCGGCCAGCATTAATTCTTTTTTTTTTGAGACGGAGTTTCGCTCTTGTTACCCAGGCTGGAGTGCAATGGCGCGATCTCGGCTCACTGCAACCTCCGCCCCCTGGGGTTCAGGCAATTCTCCTGCCTCAGCTTCCTGAGTAGCTGGGATTACAGGCACACGCCACCATGCCCAGCTAATTTTTGTATTTTTTAGTAGAGACGGGTTTCACCATGTCGACCAGGATGGTCTCGATCTCTTGCCCTTGTGATCCACCCGTCTCGGCCTCCCAAAGTGCTGGGATTACAGGCTTGAGCCACCGCACCCGCCAGCATTAATTCTTTTTTTTGAGACGGAGTTTCGCTCTTGTTACCCAGGCTGGAGTGCAGTGGCGCGATCTCAGCCCACTGCCAGCTTTGCGTCTTGGATTCAGGCAGTTCTCTGCCTCAGCCTTCCAAGTAGCTGGGACTACCAGCACCACCACCATGCCCCGCTAATTTTTTGTATTTTTAGTAGAGATGGGGTTTCACCATGTTGACCCGGCTGGTCTTGAACTCCTGACCTCAGGTGATCTGCTCACCTTGACCTCCCAAAGTGCTGGGATTGCAGATGTGAGCCACTGAGCCTGAAATAGAAGCATTTTCTTTGTACCACCTCTATTGGGGTTTGTTCTGGAGGCTCTAGCTAGGGTAGTAAGGCTTAGAGTGGTGGAAATACATCTGTCATTATTTCAGACGAAGTGATCCTCTGCAAAAAAGAAAAATCAAAAGAGGATATAAAGACAAATTATCCAAAAGAAAAGAGAGTTTAGCAAGCTGACTGGACATAATGATGAACATACACAAGCCAATTGTATGTCTGTGGACCGCCCATAATATTTAGAAAATATACTTCATAAAAATACCTCATTTATAATAGCAACAAAAATTAAAATGCTCATGTTGACCAGGATGGTCTTGATCTCTTGACCTCGTGATCCACCCGCCTCGGCCTCCCAAAGTGCTGGGATTACAGGCTTGAGCCACCGCACCCAGCATTAATTCTTTTTTTTGAGACGGAGTTTCGCTCTTGTTACCCAGGCTGGAGTGCAATGGCGCGATCTCGGCTCACTGCAACCTCCGCCCCCTGGGGTTCAGGCAATTCTCCTGCCTCAGCTTCCTGAGTAGCTGGGATTACAGGCACACGCCACCATGCCCAGCTAATTTTTGTATTTTTTAGTAGAGACGGGTTTCACCATGTCGACCAGGATGGTCTCGATCTCTTGCCCTTGTGATCCACCCGTCTCGGCCTCCCAAAGTGCTGGGATTACAGGCTTGAGCCACCGCACCCGCCAGCATTAATTCTTTTTTTTGAGACGGAGTTTCGCTCTTGTTACCCAGGCTGGAGTGCAGTGGCGCGATCTCAGCCCACTGCCAGCTTTGCGTCTTGGATTCAGGCAGTTCTCTGCCTCAGCCTTCCAAGTAGCTGGGACTACCAGCACCACCACCATGCCCGCTAATTTTTGTATTTTTTAGTAGAGATGGGGTTTCACCATGTTGACCCGCTGGTCTTGAACTCCTGACCTCAGGTGATCTGCTCACCTTGACCTCCCAAAGTGCTGGGATTGCAGATGTGAGCCACTGAGCCTGAAATAGAAGCATTTTCTTTGTACCACCTCTATTGGGGTTTGTTCTGGAGGCTCTAGCTAGGTAGTAAGGCTTAGAGTGGTGGAAATACATCTGTCATTATTTCAGACGAAGTGATCCTCTGCAAAAAGAAAAATCAAAGAGGATATAAAGACAAATTATCCAAAAGAAAAGAGAGTTTAGCAAGCTGACTGGACATAATGATGAACATACACAAGCCAATTGTATGTCTGTGGACCGCCCATAATATTTAGAAAATATACTTCATAAAAATACCTCATTTATAATAGCAACAAAAAAATTAAAATGCTCATGTTGACCAGGATGGTCTTGATCTCTTGACCTCGTGATCCACCCGCCTCGGCCTCCCAAAGTGCTGGGATTACAGGCTTGAGCCACCGCACCCAGCATTAATTCTTTTTTTTGAGACGGAGTTTCGCTCTTGTTACCCAGGCTGGAGTGCAATGGCGCGATCTCGGCTCACTGCAACCTCCGCCCCCTGGGGTTCAGGCAATTCTCCTGCCTCAGCTTCCTGAGTAGCTGGGATTACAGGCACACGCCACCATGCCCAGCTAATTTTTTTGTATTTTTTTAGTAGAGACGGGGTTTCACCATGTCGACCAGGATGGTCTCGATCTCTTGCCCTTGTGATCCACCCGTCTCGGCCTCCCAAAGTGCTGGGATTACAGGCTTGAGCCACCGCGCCCGGCCGCATTAATTCTTAAGTAGAAAATAAGGTAGCCTGGCTTGATTACTTGAGCCAAGGAGTTTGAGACCAGTCTGGACACATGATGTGACCTCATCTGTATAAAAAAAATTAAAAATTAGCTAGGTGTGATGGTGGGTGCCTGTGGTCTCTGGTGGCTGAGGTGGGATGATTGCTTTAGCTCAGGAGTTCGAAACCACAGTGAGCTGCATTTGTGCCACTGCACTCCATCCTGGGCAATGAGATCCTATCTCAACAACAACAACAACAGCAACAACACAAAGAAAGAAAAGAAAAAATAAGATGAATTTATTAGAAACTTCTTTTTTTTGATATATATCTTTTCTTTTTTTTATTGCATTTTAGGTTTTGGGGTACACGTGCAGAACATGCAAGATAGCTGCATAGGTACACACGTGGCAGTGTGCTTTGCTGCCTTCCTCCCCTTCACACACATCTGGCATTTCTCCCCATGCTATGTCTCCCCCACTCCCCCACCGCTGTCCCTCCCTATTCCCCAATAGACCCCAGTGTGTAATGCTCCCTTCCCCGTGTCCATGTTCTCACTGTTCATCAAATGTAGAAGCTTCTTTTTATGAAAGACTCCTTAAAGAAAGTAAAGAGGCAAGCTACAAATGAGAGAAAACATTTGCAATACACATAGCTGGCAAAGGATTAGTGTCTAGAATATGAAAAAATTCCTACAAATCAATAAGCAAAAGGAAGGAGAAAATTTGAAAATGGGCAAAAGACAGAAGAGAAAACGCAGAAGAAAAGAGCAGCCCTGCTGGTAACCACGGAAATGCAAGATTACGGTGGAGTACTGCTTCACACCCATCAGCCCGGCAAAAACGAAGCAATGCCCCAAACAGGAAGGGTTGGAGAAAATGTGCTCTTGAATCCAGGAGGCGGAGGTTGCAGTGAGCTGAGATCTTGCCACTGCACTGTAGCCTGGGCGACACAGCGAGATTGTCTAAACAAAAAAACAAACACTAAAGGAGTTGAGGAAGATGCAGATCAAAAAGGGTCCTGCACACAGTGTTGGTGGAAGTGTAAATTGGTAGGAGCACTTTAGAAAACGATTACGGCTTATGTAAAGTTGCACATTGGCTGATCTTACAGCGCAGCAGTTCTGCTCCCGGGCATACATACACGAGCAACTTCTCCACATTGCACTAGGAGACAGGTACACAAATGTTCACAGCAATGCTGTTTATTTTTGAGATGGAGTTTTGCTCTTGTTGCCCAGGCTGGAGTGCAATGGCACAATCTCGACTCATTGTAACCTCTGCCTCCCGTGTTCAAGAGATTCTCCTGGGGGCCCAAAGTGGCTCCGGCCGGATGTCGTGGCACTTGCGAAGGCGAGGCCAAGAGTTCAAGGCCAACCAACCTCAGCAACCTCACAAGCTCTCATTGATTGGCAAAAAAAAAAAAAAAAAAGAGATTCTCCTGCCTCAGCCTCCGGAGTAGCTGGGATTACAGGCGCCTACCACCACACCCAGCTAATTTTTGTATTTTTAGTAGAGACAGGGTTTCACCATGTTGGCAAGGCTGGTCTAGAACTCCTGACTTCAGATAATCTGCCTGCCTCGGCCTCCCACCACCGTGCCCAGCTGTAATGCTGTTTAGTAGCAAGAAAACTGGATCCAATCCAACAGGAAAATGGGTCAATAAATTAGAGAATATTATATATCAGTAAAAATGAATGAACAATGGCTACAGACAGCATCATGGAAAAAGAGCTTAGTTACATAATGTTGAAGAGAAGAAAAGCAAGTCCCAGAAAACTATACATAGGACACTTTTGCATAAAGTTCAAAAATAAGCTAAACTATGACGAAGAAATCTGGGGAATAGGGGAAAAATAAGCTCAACTAAAGAACATATTATTTTAGGCATATATGATACAGCTATACAAAAAAAAAAAATAGGCCGGGGGCAGTGGCTCACACTGGTAATCCCAGCACTTTCAGAGGCTGAGGTGGAGGGATCGTCTCAGCCCAGGAGTTTGAGACCAGTCTGGGCAATATAGTGAAACCCTGTCTCCACAAAAAAATTGTAAATAATTAGCTGAGTGTGGTGGCATGTGCCTGTAGTTCTGGCCATTCGGGAGGCTGAGGTGGGTGGATCAGAGGAAATATCACTTGAGCCCAGGAGGTGGAAGGTGCAGTGAGCTGAGATGGCACCACTATCTTCCATTCTGAGCGACAGAGCCAAAACCTAAGTGAGAAGCAACCCAACTGCCAACTGACCAATGAACAGATAAAGAAAATGCAGTCTGCTCGCACAACAGAACAACACATTACTATTGGGTCACAAAAAAGAATGTAGTTCTGGACGGGTGCGGTGGCTCACGCCTGCAATCCCAGCACTTTGGGAGGATGAAGCGGGTGGATCACAAGGTCAACAGATCAAGATCATCCTGGCCAACATGGTGAAACCCCGTCTCTTCTAAAAATACAAAAATTAGCTGAGATTACATGCGAGAGCCACTGTGCCTGGAATTAACTTATTTTCTAAATAGAAGATAAAATGTAACAGATCCCTGGGTGGACAAAAGTGTTGATGGATAATGATAATCTGGCTCTGTGAAACTGAAGCAACAACAACATCGAAAAACATAAAAGAGCCGGGCCGGGTGGCTCACACCTGTAATCCCAGCACTTTGGGAGGCCGAGGCGGGTGGATCATGAGGTCAAGAGATCGAGACCATCCTGGTCAACACGGTGAAACCCCGCTTCTACTAAAAATACAAAAAATTTGCTGGGCATGGTGGTGCGCGCTTGTAGTCCCAGCTACTCGGGAGGCTGAGGCAGGAGAATCGCCTGAACCCAGGAGGCAGAGGTTGCGGTGAGCCGAGATCGCGCCATTGCACTCCAGCCTGGGTAACAAGAGCGAAACTCAGTCTCAAAAAAAAAAAAAAAAAAAACAATTCAAGGTACAATTAAAAAAAAAATAAAAATGGTGTAGCAGAAATAGACCAAAGCAAAGGGAATTCAATGGAGAAAGGTAGCCTTCCCAGTGAATGGTGCTGGAACAACTGGACATCCATGTGCAGAAAAAGGAACCTAGGTACAGATTGCTGTGGCTTGAAGGTATGTGGCCTTCCAAAATTCATATGCTGAAACCTAATTACCAAGATGGTGGTATCACAAGCAGGGTCTTTGGGAGGTGATTAGGTCACAAACAGGATTAGTGCCCTGATAAAAGAGACTTCATGGAACGATCTTGCTTTCCACCCTTTTCCAACACATGAGGACATCATGAGAAGACATCACTGATGGAAGAGACCCTCGCCAGGCACGGAATCGGTCGGCACTGTGATCTTGGACTTCCCAGTCTCCAGAAGTGTGAGAAACATGGTTTGAGACAGACTTTCTATCCTTCACAAACATTAACTTAAAACATATCACGGACTCAAATGTAAAACATGAAACTGTTGATTCCTAGAGGATAACACGGGAACATCTAGGTGACAATGGATTTGGTGATGACTTCTTTAGATACAGTGCCAATAGCATGACGCATGGAGAGAAAACAGTGCAGCAAACTCAGCTCATGGCCGAGTAAGGAAAGGGTAACCCAGTCACTCTAGGCCAAGGCTTCCAGGAGAAGGAAGCTGAACCGAGTTTCTGGGTTGCGGTCTGGCTTCACCCTCACTGACAGTTCCTTACTGAAAAAGCCAGTGGGCAAGGTCGTTAGAGGCTCCTGGGAAACAAGGGTCCCCACTCACACATCTGACAGGGCCGGACTTGGGGCTCAGGATTGCATCCACTGGAAAAAATACAGTTGGCCTCGGTATCCATGGGTTTCACGTCTAAGGATTCAACCGACCATGGATGGAAAACACTTGAAAAATAAAACATAACAATACAACAATAGAGGTAATACAGATTACAAAACAAAACAATAAACTACAACAACTGTTTATGTAACATTGACATTGCATCAGATAATATGAGTAATCTAGAGTAGATTTAAAGCATTAGAGAGGATGAGCAAAGGTTCTATGCAAATAGAAACTTTTAGATCAGGGATTTGGGCCTTTTTAGATCGGGGGGAGCCTGGAACCCATGCTCCATGGACCCCAAGGGACAACTGTAGTCAGGAGGGTGGGATCCTCTATGTGTCCTGCTACTAAGGACACTATGGCCTTTTTGCAGCTGTCTATGGTTGGTCAGAGTGGAGTCCTTCTGCGGGATGTCATGGTGTCCTCAGTAGGTCCAAGCTCTGGGACATGCAGGGAGAGCAGGGACCTACCTCAGCAGCACAGAATAAGATAGGACCCATCCAGATAGGAATCTGGGCCAGACACATACACATCTTCAGGTTAAAAAATGCTGGAATGCCCTGGGGAGCACGGTGGTGCCGCTCTCACCCTGTCTCTATCTGAGCCAGATGGCCCGCTCCAGCCTCACTGCTGTGCTGCCCCAGGATCAGCTGTCCCTCATGTCCTTCCTCCTGAACGCTCTCCCAGGGCTGTGTATTTGTCAGGGTTTAAGCTGACTAACTTTAGCAAGAAAAGGGATTTATCTGGTGGAATGTCTAATGGAGTGGGCCCTGAGACGCACAGGCAGGACCACTTCTGTTTTTTTGATTTGTTGTTTTACAGACTGAGTTTCACTCTGTGGCCCTGGCTGGAGTGTAGTGGTGCAATCACAGCTCCTTGTAACATTGAATTCCTGGGGTCAGCGATCCTCCTGCCTCAGCCTCCTGAGTAGCTAGGACTACAGGTGAGTGCCACCATGCCCAGCTAACCAATACCTGTTTTTCGTGGGATCCAGATCAAGTAAGGACCCTGCAGAAGGACTGGACTGCATGGCAATCTGCTCTGCCACTAGTCGCGGGAGCCGGCCAACCTGACGCTGCGGGAGGGATCTGTCCATGGTAGGCCAGAATGCTGTGTGCAGCCCTCGGGAAGCCTCCATGGAAGGATCCCAGCAGGGACCGTGGGGGCTGCAGCAGGGCCACACCTTCGGTGTCAGAGCTACTCACCACTGAAAGAAACACAGCCGTGGCCATGCTACCGGGCCCTAGGAGAGATTTAGAGCCTGATCATGAGTATTGAGATGGAGATGGCACACTGAGGCCCAGGCCCCCCTCCCCCAACCTCCCATCACCTGGCTCTTTCACACTGGTACACCCCCTCAGCTCACACTTAAGGCCTCATGGGTGGTGGTGGTGGGGTGACCGCATGACTAACTCAGAGCCAGGTCCTCGACAGGTTGTCTCATGTCGGCACTAAGAAAAACACCTACTGCCTCACCGAGGTCCCACCCAAAGTGGCCCTGAGGGACAGTGGTGAGGGGACATCCTCCTAGGGAGCAAGACCCTAGGTTGCCTACTTTGTAGAGGGAGAAATGGCCTGAGATGAAGGTGGCCATGCTCCCCGGTCAGTGGAAAATGGCTGGGTTGATTGGTCAGGTACCCGGGTGGAGGAAGATTGGAGGAAGAGACAGCTGGGGCGAAGAGGCACCTACAGGAGTGCTCAGGAAGTGTGTGGAGCCCCATGCAGTGTGGAGGGGTGTGCCACAAGCTATTGGACAGAGGGGAACATCTGGTGGAGGTCAGCCAGCTTCTCCCCAGGAAGTGATGGACCCACTACGCCAGAGGCCATGGTGGGAGGGCTGGAGGCTCTGTGTAAGCCCGATGGCAAAGACTTTCTCTTATTAAGGCTCATCTGGAATGTTCCGCCCACAAGCCCCACCAGTGGCCGACACCATGCTGAACCCTCAGTATGATGCCATTCCTCAAGACCCGCCAGCCATTGGGTGGCAAGTTGTAACCGACACACCAGCCATTGTCTCAAGTTCTGCTTTGCGGGAGAAGCCCCGGATAAGAAACTCACCTCCCTTCTCCAGATTCTGGGCAGGCCCACCATTCCTGATTTGTCCTCTAACCAGGAGTCAGGGAGGAAAGGAAGGGCTCTAATTAAACAGCCCGATGTGGCTGGGTTTCCCTCACTTGCCCAAGCCTGGAAATGAAGCATGTGGCAATTTCTCCAAGTGATCTCCCGCAGCCAGGGCACCCCCTGGGAACTCAGCCCTCCACCTGCTGCTGCTTTCCAGGCAAAAGCCTTCTCCCTCCAGGTGGTGGGAGCGAAGAGGAAGAGATGGAAGGGCTGTGAAAGCGGGAGCCGGGTGAGGGCTGGGGCTGAGGAACAGGTGACCCCAGCTGGCCCCTCTCCCACGACCCACACCTCCCCACGCTTCTTTTATCCGTTTCCTTTCTTTATTGTTTTAAACAAAGGTGTCCGTTTCAAAGACAGCAGGGAATGGCTGAGTTGAAGGAGGGGTGCAGTCATTTAAGGAGAAGCCGGAGGAAGGAGCAGAGGCGTGAGGGCTGCTGCTTCCAGGACCCCGGAGAGGGGCTGAAATCGCGTACTCTCTCCAGGGAACCCAGGAGACTGCTCCTCCTGGCAGGACCCCTCTGTCAGAGCGGCATCGGGCAGACAACATGCCGGGCGCCCACTCCTCGGGACCGGACGTCGGGTGTCGTGGGGTGCCGGGGACCCCCACCCGCTTCCGTCGAGCGCCCGCCCCCGGCTTCCCGCTCCCGCTCCAGCGCCCCAGCCGCTCCCTCCCGCAGTCGGCCCCGCTCCCTTCCCTGCCCCTCCCGGTGCGCGTGCGCCCCGTCCCTGCGCCCCTCCCCCGCCTCCGTGGGCGCGCGCTCGTGCTCGTGCTCGTCGTCCCGGTCGGGAGCTGGAGAGGGCCGACGACTGCCGGCCGGAGAGCGGGCGCCGGGAGCGCCAAGAGCGTGGCCGGGCGAGGCGGGAGCGCGGGCGCTGGCCTGGCCGCGGGCGGGGGCCGCCGCCGCGCCGCCGCTCCCCTGTCGCGGGCCGGGCCGCGGCGCCGAGCGCGAGGGCCGGGTTCCCGGGGCTGGCGGCCATGGGCGGGAGCTGGAGGCGGCAGCGGGAGCGGCAGCGGCGGGCCCCGCAGGCGGGGAGTCGCGCGGCCCACGACCCCTGACAGTCCCTGACGGCCCCCGGCGGCCCGGCGCGACCCCGCTCTCCCTGGGGGGCCGTAGCCTGGCAACGCCCGGCGCGCCCGCCCATCCCCCGCTGCCCTTTTTCTCCTGGCCGGGTGCGAGGGAGCATGCCCGCGCCTGGCCTCGGCCAGCGAAGAGTTAACCCGAGGGGCGAGCCACTGCCTCCCCTTCGGGGGCGTGCCCCCCTCCCCCGCTAGGCGGCCCGCCCCCAGCGCCAGGGTATGGCCCCCGGACCCGGCCCGGGACCCGAGGTCCCGCGTACGGGCCAGTGAAAGGCGTCTTCCCTTTCCCGCCCTCCGCCTCCTCTCGCCGGCCAGAACCATGGGATGTAATATGTGCGTGGTCCAGAAACCGGAGGAGCAGTACAAAGTGATGCTGCAGGTAGGGCGGCCGGCGCTGCGGCCGGGGCGCGGCCCTCCGCGGGAAGGAGCGGGAGGGTGAGGAGGCCCGGAGCGGCGGGGCGGTGGGCATGGGAGAGCCGGAGGGCACGAGGAGGAAAAGGTAGAGAGCGGTCCGCACCCTCCCATCCTGGGGCTATTGGGTGTTGGCGCTCCGTGGGAACCAGCCACGGGTAGGAGAGCCGGGTGGGGGCGGGGTGCGGAGCGCATGACTTGGGCTCCCGGAGTAGATTGGGAGGCGAGCCCTGCGTCCAGATCAGCCCGGGGTGGGAAGTTGGGGTTGGCCCGGGTGGGGCGCGCTTCCGTCCCGGGAGGCGCGGGGCGGCGGGCGCGGGATGGAGGTTGCATAGCAACGAGCGCAGTTGCCCGCACACGATCTCCCGGCAGGACCCAGGGCGGGGGAGAGAGCCAGGCGCCCGCCGTGCTGGGGGCGCGGAATCTCGATCCCGACCGGCCTGGAGCGTAGGAGTGCGCGGGAGTCCCCTGGCGCGGTCCAAGTCCGGCCGGGGGCTGGGTGCCCTCCCCGACACCCAGTCCCCCATCTGGCCCTGGCCGAACGATGGGCTTCCGGGCCTTGGGCGTCTCGGATAAGTGGGCACCGCCAGGATCAGCGGGTTGTGCTGTCTGCGGGCGGCATTTCCGGCCGGGCTTGGGGGCGTGGACCAGCGGGGCGCCGCGGGAGGGAAGGAGACGCGGGCCCCACGGCCCGGAGCCGGGCTTCTTGCCTGTGCGTGGCGTGACTACGTGAGTGCGTTCCTGTGCCCCGTCTGTGTGTCCGCGGAGGCTCCCCCGGCCCCGCATTTGTGTGCTTTCTGTGTGCACCCTGCAAATTGTTTAGAGAAATGTCCTGATGCTGTGGGCTGAGACCCCTAGGGCTAAGTGGAGGGAGGTCAAGGTCAAGGCACCCTGGAGCAGACAGGGCTGAGACAGGTACGCGTTTAGTGGCCTGGATTCAACTATTCAACTCCCGGATTTATTGGTCAGGACTGGGAAGGAATCAAGTGCTTTGCAGGAAGGGTGTTGGCTTGGGAGAATGTGGGGAAACCCGTGCAGGTATCGGCGAAGACTCGGGGGTGGGGGTCGGGGCGGGGCAAGGGGGAGAATTTCCAGGAATCCAGGGACTGCCTTCAGACTGCGAGCCGAGCTCCTCTGACCACCTCGTGGGTGGGAGTGGAGTGGCAGGGCTGGGACGCAAATCTTGCCCCAGCCTGGCGGAGCTCCGGGTCCCGTCTCTCCGGCCCTTCTCCGGGAGCGCGCGGGGCCCTCGGTTTCTCCCGTTCGCTGCCCTCTGCCTTCTTCCCTCAGTTCCCGACTGCCACTCCTCGTCTTTTTTTCCCGCTGTTTGGAAACCTTGTCTGGCCATGGACAGCCCCCTAGCGGGATAGGAATGCGACCGAAAGGGCGTCCTCTGGAATCGGTGTTGGACTCCAGGGCTGGGTGTTGGCTGACGGGGACTCTGGGTCCCAACCTACTGCTTCCTTTATCGGGAGTCATTCCATCAAACGGCGAGCGATTCCTCCGGGGCTGTCTTGACTTTCCTGGAGACGGATTGGCGTAGCGCTTCACTTAAGGCCTAGGCCGACCTCGTGGGGACGTGTGGAAAGGGGAGAGCGACCCGAGCTGCACCCCAGGCCTGAAATGAGCTATGGGACGCAACACCGGTAGCCGGTGCGACTCCCCACAGCCCTCCGGGAAGGCCTCGGCAGGTCGGGGCTGCCTTCAGGGAGGTGAACCTGGGTGGGCCTGTCCCTGCTCTGCGCCCCAAGTTCTCCTTCATGGAAGGGACTTGCCCTCGCCAAGTAGACCGCCCTCTGTGCGCTTTCCTGCTGGGCTGTCTTTGAAAACTCCGTGGAAAGTTTGGCTACAAACTAGCACATTCTACGTTCCTCTTTGGCCCATTCGGAGCCGGGGTGAAGTTTTAAGAGGAGAACTATCCTTTACAACTAAGGGAAAACAAGAGGACTGAAAAAAGTAGATACGCAGAGCGGTGCAAACCATGAGCTGTCCCAGCCTCTTCAGAGAAGGGGCTTTTGTTCCAAAAGACCAGTCAGCTTTTAGGACCCCGCGCCTGCCTCCCGGCCTCCTTAAACACGGGCGATCCTCCATCTTCACGGAGTACTTCTCCCTGCCTCCCCGAGTGACCTCATCGGCACACCCTTGGGCCTCTGCACCTTGTCAGGGTCTGATTTTCAGAAAAAAGCACATGTACACCTGTAGCGCCTTCCATACACAATTCACAGAGGTCTGGGACCCACAGGCTATGAACCCCCAAGTCTCTAGCCTAGCCTTGTGTTCCAATGACTCACAACATTTCCAAAATTACAGCTGTACTGAGTTGTAATTCTCCTACTGTACAGCTTACCCTTTCAGAGTCTACAACTCAGTGGTTTTTTAGTACATTCGCAAGGTTGTGCAACCCACACCACTAATTCCAGAACATTTTCATCACCCCAAAAGAAACCCTGCACTTATTGGCAGTCACATCCCCATTTCTCCCACAAACTTTCTGTCTCTATGGATTTGCTTATTTGAAACATTCCGTAGAAACTGATCTTTTGGGTCTGGTTTTCATTAATCATAATGTTTACAAGGTTCACCCATGTATCAGTAGTCAATTTCTTTTTATTGCCAAATATTTCATTTTGTGATATGCAATATTTATCCATTCATCAGCACCCTCGGGCTGTTGTGAATAGCGCTGCTGTGACCACTGGTCTACTTATATCTGAGTCCTTGTAATTAATTCTTTTGAGTATGTACCTGGAAATGAAATTGTTGAATTATATGGTGATTATCTGTTTAATGTTTTCAGGAGCCACTGAACTGTTTTCCGCAGTGGCTGTGACCATTTTACATTCCCACCAGCAACAGAAGGGTTCCAATTTCTCTACATCCTTGCCCACAGTTGTCATTTCCTGGGTTTTTGTTATGGCTGTCCTGCTGGGTGTGAAGTGGTATCTCATTGTGATTTTGATTTGCACTTCCTGCTAGCTAAATGATGTTGAGCATCTTTTCTTGTGTTTGTTGGCCATTTGTGTATCTTCTTTGGAAAAATGTCTGTCCTTATGCCACCACCACACTGCTTTGATTATTGCAGCTTTGTAGTAAGTTTTGAAATAAGGAAATGAGAGTCCTCCAACTTTGTACATCTTTTTCTTTTTTTATTTTATTTTATTTTATTTTATTTTGAGACGGAGTTTCGCTCTCGTTACCCAGGCTGGAGTGCCATGGCGCAATCTCGGCTCACCGCAACCTCTGCCTCCTGGGTTCCAGCAATTCTCCTGCCGCAGCCTCCTGAGTAGCTGGGATTACAGGCATGCGCCACCGTGCCCAGCTAATTTTTTGTATCTTTAGTAGAGACGGGGTTTCACCATGTTGACCGGGATGGTCTCGATCTCTTGACCTCGTGATCCACCTGCCTCGGCCTCCCAAAGTGCTGGGGTTACAGGCGTGAGCCACCGCGCCAGGCCTTTGTACATCTTTTTCAAGACTGTTTCATCTATTCTGAGTCCCTCAAGTTTCCATATGAATTTCAGGATCAGGTTGTTAATTTCTGGAAAGAAGCCAGGGGGCATTTTGATAGAGATTGCATTGAATTTGTGGATCAATTTAAGGAGTATTGTCCAAGAGCATGGAGTGTGTTTTCCATTTATTTAGGTCTTTTATTCCTTTAAATGATGTTTTTCACTTTTGTTAAGTTTATTCCTGAATATTTTATTCTTTATGATGCTATCGTAAATGGAACTGTTTTCTTATTTTTACTTTCAGGTTTCTCATTGGTACTGTATAGAAATACAATTGATTGGCTGAGCTCGGTGGCTCACGCCTGTAATTCCAGTACTTTGGGAGGCTGGGGCAGGTGGATCACCTGAGGTCAGGAGCTCTAGACAAACCTGGCCAACATGATGGAACCCCATCCCTACTAAAAATACAAAATAATTAGCCAGACATGGTGGTGTGTGCCTGTAATCCCAGCTACTCCAGAGACTGAGGCAAGAGAATCGCTTGAACACCAGAGGCATAGGTTGCTGTGAGCTGAGATTGCACCACTGCACTCCAGCCTGGGTGACAGAGCAGTACTCTGTCTCAAAAATATATATATATATATGTACATATATATGTATATATATGTATATATATACATATATATGTATATATATATACATATATATGTATATATATACATATATATATGTATATATATATATACACAATTGATTTTTGTACATTGACCTGTATTTATTAAATATAATTTTTTAGTGGATTCCTCAGGATTATCTGCATGCCTTCGATTTATTTTCTTTTTTTTTGAGGCAGTATCTCACTCTGTCGCCCAGGCTGGAGTGCAGTGCTACAATCTCGGCTCACTGCAGCCTCCACCTTCTGGATTCAAGCAGTTGTCCTGCCTCAGCCTCCCATGTAGCTGGGATTACAGGCACGTACTACCACGCCTGGCTGATTTTTGTATTTTTAGTAGAGACAAGGTTTTGCCATGTTGTCTAGGCTAGTCTCGAACTTCTGGCCTCAAGCAATCCCACGCGCCTCAGCCTCCCAAAGTGCTGGGATTACCAGTGAAAGCCACCAAGTCTGGCCCCTCGGATTTATTTTTCTTGTTAATTTGTTCTGGCTCTAGTCTCTAGTACAATGTCAAATACAAGAGACGGTGAGTGTCTTTCCCTTGTTCCTCATCCTAGAGGGAAAGAAGCTTCCAGTCTTTCACTGGGGGTATAAAGTTAGCTGTGGCTTTTTCATGGCTGCCCTTTATCAGGGTAAGGAAGTTCCATTCTGTTCCTAGTTTGTTTTTATCATGGGAGGCGTTGGATTTGCCCAGTGCTGCTTCTGTGGCGAGATGAGCACATGGTTTTGTTCCTTTATTCCACAGATGTGGGCCATCACAGGCATTTCCGTGTGTTGTGTCGGAACCTCAGCCCCATTCCTATAGGAAAATCTGGGGCCTCCCTGAAAATGGAGGATTACTGTGTGTTGAGCTCGGAGAACGAAGTAGCACAGTTGCCAAGAATGGAGGGCAGGAAGCCGCATGCCCCCAGCTCTGGAGCCTTTACTGCAGCCCATGTGCCTCCACTGCCACCTTGTCCACACTCTGCTGAACTTGTCTCTCTGGCCTCGGCACCGCTCCCCCAACACCATGATGTGCTTGCTAGCATCCAGGCACCCTGGAGATGCTTGGGGATAAATCTCTGGTGTGCGGAACTGGCTTTACAGGGGGAGTGGGTCAGGGCCACCTGTCTTCTCCCCTCCATCCACATCGGGGGAGGCCGAGGGATACCTGGCCAGCCCTTCTGGTGGTCTCCTGGGTATTCTTGCCTAAAGCACCTACATGCTGAGCCCCAGGTTGCTGACAGCCATTCTGGGTGCAGGGTATTCAGCGGGGAGACACTGCAGACAGGGCTTCGCTTCTCCCCCCGTCTCCCCTTTTTATAAGGGGAGACCATCACCAGCACACAAGCAATGTGGGAGAGAGAAAGTGCTGCTGGAGTGCTGGAATGAGGGTGGCAGCTAGTGTCCCCTCTTCAGTGATGTCTTCCTACAGGCTGCTCTCCCACCCACAGAGCAGGGTGGCTTCGCTGGCTCCCTCCTGCTTGCACGGGGCTTCCTGTGACATCCACACTGGCTTCCACCCTTCCAGAGGAAAGCTGGCCTCTCGGCCACCTCAGTGGTCCAGCCACAGAAGCTGACTGGGGAAGCAGCAGGTCCGGGGGAAGTCCTTGTGTTTCGGGAGAACAGAGGGCGGGTTCAAGCAATTCTCCTGCCTCAGCCTCCGAGTAGCTGGGACTGCAGGTGCACGGCACCAGGCTGGTCTCAAATTCCTGACCTCATGATCTGCCTGCCTCGGCCTCCCAAAGTGCTGGGATTACAGGTGGAGCCAAGGTCAGGCCAATTTCCACTTAATGACCAACTGAATGGCTACTTTCCTCGTCACAATGGCCCTCGAAGGCAAACCCTCATTTCACAGGTGAAGAAACTGAGGCACTGAGCCGGTAAAGCATGCAGCCACTTGCCCCTGGCCACACAGCTGTCAGTTGGTGGCTGCCTCCATTCCCATCTTCATGCCGCACTGCCTTCTCTGGCAGGGCCCCTGAAGTAGAAGGAAGGAAAGGACGATGGCTCAGCCTGCGGGGCAGTGTGGCTGATGCTGGCCTGACCTTGGCTCCACCTGTAATCCCAGCACTTTGGGAGGCCGAGGCAGGCAGATCATGAGGTCAGGAATTTGAGACCAGCCTGGCCAACATCGTGAAACTTAGTCTGTACTAAAAATACAAAAAATTAGCCAGGCATGGTGCCGTGCACCTGCAGTCCCAGCTACTCGGAGGCTGAGGCAGGAGAATTGCTTGAACCTTGCAGGCAGAGGTTGCAGTGAGACGAGATCGTGCCATTGCACTCTAGCCTGGGTGACAGAGCAAGACTGTTTCAAAAAAAAAAAAAAAAGTGGAAATTACAAATCCCAGTGCTTTGGGAGGCCGAAGCTGATGGATCAACTGAGGCCAGAAGTTTGAGACCAGCCTGGCCAACATGGTGAAGCCCCATCTCTACTAAAAATACAAAACTTACCCAGGCATGGCTGTGCGTGCCTATAATCCCAGCTACTTAGGAGGCTGAGGCAGGAAAATCTCTGAACCTGAAAGGCGGAGGTTGCAGTGAGCTAAGATTGTACCACTGTACTCCAGCCTGGGTAACAGAGGGAGACCTGTCTCTCAAAAAAAAAAAAAAAAAAAAGGAACTCACATGGAGAAGGCCTTACATCTGGATATGTTAGAGGTAATGCCCAGCAACAGAAGAGGGTCCAATACTATTCTGAGAATTTTTCAGGAAAGAGACCCCTGAGTTGTGAAGTGTGAGGTACTGTAATATTAGTTAGGACAGCCTGGGCAACATATCGAGACCTTATCTCTAAAAAAATAAAAAAGTTGCTTGGGCATGGTGGCATGCACCTCTAGTCCCAGCCACTGGGGAGGCTGAGGCAGGAGGATCGCTTGAGCCCAGGAGTTGGAGGCTGCTGTGAGTCTTGATTATGCTACTCCAGCTGGGCAATGGGGCCAGACTGTGCCTAAAAACAAAAACAGAAGGACAGGGACCAAAGTGGAGGCAGATGTGGCCATTTTGCACAGGAGCTGGGCTGGAGGAGGTGAGGCTGAGCACCCTAGGCTTGGAGGTTGTGGGGCTGGGCAAGTTGTCCTCCCTGTTGGTGCATTCTGCCTGTCCTTATGCCTGCTTGGAGCATTGGGAATGAAAAACGCTGCAGAGGGAATATTGCTTTGATTGTTGCTAGATGTGAACTGTGCCCTTAGCCGGACAGGCTAGCCCTAGGTGGGTGGGAGGATGGGTTTCAGTTGCTGGGCCACGTGCTTGGAAAGCTGTGAACATGTACCTGAAGGCTGACCTTGATAATGGCTTGAGGAAGTGGTTGGCTTTTCCTGTGCAAAGTGTGGGACACCCCTCTTTCCTCTCTGCTTTTTTTTTTCTTTGAGACGGAGTCTCGCTCTGTCCTCCAGGCTGGAGGGCAGTGGCGTGATCTCAGCTCACTGCAACCTCCAACTCCTGGGTTCAAGTAATTCTCCTGCTTCAGTCTCCCGAGTAGCTGGGGTTACAGGCACACACCACCACTCCCAACTAATTTTTGTATTTTTAGTAGAGACAGGATGTCACCATGTTGGCCAGGCTGGTCTCAAACTCCTGACCTCTGATTATCCGCTTGCATCGGCCTCCGAAACTGCTGGGATTACAGGCATGAGCTACTGCTCCAGGCCTCCTGTCTGCTTCTGAGCCAGGACTACAGACATGTCTGTGAGGCCACCTCTCTTCCGGAAAGGTGGGGGCCAGATGGATTGATGAGTCATCAGCAGACCCTGGACTTCAGGGAGGAAAGGGGAAGTGAGGGGAAGGAGAGATGCTTGAAAATGCCTGCCTGATGCAGAAGGCCTTCTCTGAGGTCCGCCCTGGTTCCCCTCTCTGGGACAGTGCAGTGCCACCTTCCACCGGAAGCCCTTGTTAAACCACTTTCTGGCCGGGCGCGGTGGCTCACGCATATAATCCCAGCACTTTGGGAGTCCGAGGCGGGTCAAGAGATCGAGACCATCCTGATCAACGAGGTGAAACCCTGTCTCTACTAAAAATACAAAAATTAGCTGGGCATGGTGGCGCGTGTCTGTAATCCCAGCTATTCGGGAGGGTGAGGCAGAATAATTGCTTGAACCCAGAAGGCGGAGGTTGCTGTGAGACGAGATCGTGCCATTGCACTCCAGTCTGGGTAACAACAGCGAAACTCCGTCTCAAAAAAAAAAAAAAGTGCAGTTTCTGACTGAGCCACCAGCGTGGGACCTGGGATTCTGCATTTCTCACAGGCCCCCAGGTGATGTCGATGCCACTGGCTGTGAGTAGCAAGGGCCTTGGGTAGGGACCAAAAGTATATCCATGGTAGCTTCAAACCACATTAACATCAGTGAAGTGAGGTGCTTTTTTTTTTTTTTAACAAATAAAGGGTCAAGGCCTCACCCCACACCTCTGAAAGCTGTTCTTCTCTGCCATGTGCACCCCACCAGTATACATGTCTCTCATGGACACCCAGACACCCCTTCTCCCCACTAACTGCTCAAAGGCCTTGGAGATGAAGCCCTCCCATGCTTCTCTCTCTTCTGCCGCCAGGCAGAAAGGGTGGGCACGGAGTTATGGAGGCGGGTGGTGTGGCTGGCCCAGGCGGCGGCAGCCTCCTCTTTGTCCCTGCTAGAATTCTTACACAACAGTGGAGACATTTTGCAGCCACCAATGCCTGAATCAGTTACTGGATGGCAAAACCATTGGATACCCAGGTTGCTGGGCAGTAATTGATTCAGGTTGCTGGGCAGCCAATGGTTTTGCCATCCAGCAATTGAATATTCCAGTAAAAAGAATATTCACAGAGTCTCCAAATATTACCCCAAATTACCAGTAAATCAGGAAGGGAAAATGCAGCTTTAACAGGGAGAGATCTGGCAGCTGCCACCTGGACCACATGATCCAATTGAGCCTCCAACCCTGCCTGCTGCCTGACGAAGGGCTCAGGGAGGAGAGGTACAGCATCTCCTGCAAGGCGCTCTTGTCAAAACGCTCAACCTTAATCACACCTCGGCAATGAATCAGGCACATTCAGACTTGGGCACGTTCCATAAGGACTGGTCTCTTCAAGAGGTCACTGTCATTAAAGTAAAAAAAATTACAGATTTTTCTAGATTAAAGGAGAGGAGACATCATAACTGGAGACCGAACGACCGAATGTAATATGTGTGCTTTTTGATTGAATTCTAGAGTTGTTTGTTTTGTTTTTGAGACAATTTTGCTGTTGTTGTCCAGGCTGGAGTGCAATGGCATTGTGTCAGCTCACTTCAACCTCTGCCTCCCAGGTTCAAGCAATTCTCCTGCCTCAGCCTCCCAGGTAACTGGGGCTACAGGCTGTGCCACCATGCCCGGGGTATTTTTGAACTGTTAGTAGAGACCGGGTTTCCACATGTAGGTCAGGCTGATCTGGAACTTCTGACCTCAGGTGATTCACCACCTCGGCCTCCCGAAGTGCTGGGATTACAGGCGTGAGCCACTGTGTCTGGCCTCAAATCCTAGATTTTTAAAAAAGCTATAAGGGTGTTAGCAGGACAGCTGGGGAGATGTGAGGCTGGCCCCTTGTATGAGTGCGGGATTCCCTGCTAAGGGTGTTCTGGTTCCACGGAGATTCCCGCACCTGCTCTGCCACTTTCTACACACACATTTGCAGCAGCGTTTGAAAGCAAGATGCCATCACTCCCGTTCTCCAAGGTGTCCTTGATACTCCAGACGCAGAGCTGAGAGCCAGCCCGTGGGTCAGAACTCCGTCCCTGGCAGAGGATAACTTCCTGTCTCCATCCTTCCCCAGCCTGTTTCCTACTCTACAGCACTGGCGCAAGTGGAGTCCGAACGGGGCAGCCATGGGGCCCCTAGAAATGATATGGCTTCACCTCCCACCCTTAGCGTTGCCAGTGAGAGTGAAAGGGTCGCAGGCGCCATGTGAGAAGCACTTGGGATTGCGAGTTTCACAACTGTTTTCTTAGCCTGTCCTGCCCCTCTTCTCGGCTTCCCAGAGATCCCTGATCAGCAGGAGGGCGTCGCGCCCCACACGGCTGCTCGCCTGGCACCTCTGGGTGCCGGAGGGTTCCTGAGGCAGGGCCCGGAGACAGCTCAGCCCCCGGCGGGGGTGGCGGGGCGGGTGGGCAGTAGTCCTACCCGTCCAGCCACCAATGTGGCAGCGCAGAGACCAGAGTTGCCGGCCGCCGGCTCTTTGTCTGCTGCTCCGGGCTCAGGGGGCGGGGCGAGCGTGCTCGGGGCCCCGCCCTCGCCAGCCAGGGCTCCCCACTTCCTGCCTTCCCGAAGGCCCCCGCAGTGCCTTGCCCTGTCGGAGATCGCCACCCCACAGCGACCGTCCGTGGCGCCGACTTCGCGTCGCACCTGGCTCGCCTGCGCCGTTTTGCCCCCTCCACTGCCCGAATGTCCCCCTCATGCGGGGAAAGTGGTGCCAGCACTCCCCCTGGCCTTACGAATTGCTCTTCCATTGGCATTCAGCCGCCACTCTGATGTCTTTGAAAACGCTGATGAGAGCTCTGTAAGGCTGTGTCGATGCAGACCGAGCTTCCCCCGCCCCTCCCACGTCTTAGCAAATCCAGAGGTGCACCCTCCACCTTCGCCCTCCTCCAGAGCTTCCACCCAGTGCACGGAACTGCTCCTCGGCTTCCCGCTCCCACCCGCTCCAGGTCAGGGCGCCCGGGACTTTCCCTGGGCCTCTAGGGTTCTTGTCTACACCCATTCCCCAGGTGAGCGCGTCCATCTCATGCTTTTGTTTTGTAAATTTTTATTTATTTGTTTTTTATTTTTATTATTTTTGAGACAGGGTTTCAGTCTGTTACCCAGGCTGCAGTGCAGTGTACAATGCTCAGGTGATCCTCCTGCGTCAGCACTACCGCTCACCCGCCCCCTGTGCTTGGGACTACAGGAGCGAGAGGCCATGCCGAGTTTCATCTCATGATTTTTTTTTGTTTGAGACAGAGTCTTGCTCTGTTACTGGAGCTGGAGTACAGTGGCATGATCTCAGCCCACTGCAATTTCTGCCTCCCAGGTTCCAGTGATTCTCCTGCCTCAGCCTCCCAAGTAGTTCGGATTACAGGCACCCGCCACCATGCCTGGCTAATTTTTGTATTTTTGTATTTTTAGTAGAGGCGGGTTTCATCGTGTTGGCCAGGCTAGTCTCAAACTCCTGACCTCAAGTGATCCGTCCACCTGTGCCTCCCAAAGTGCTGGGATTTACAAGTGTGAACCACCACGCCCAGCTGTCATGTCATTATTTTAAATCAAGAAAAATTCCTAGTTTAATTGAACAGCAGTGGTCCCGTGCCACCCAGTTGGCTGACTTGGGCTTGGGCCAGGCTTAGTTGGAGTGGAGCACTGGGGATGTTCACTGGCCTAATCTCAGAGTGAGGACACACCTGGTCCTTGTGGCAGTTTTGTTTTGTTGCGGTAACATTTAGCACTAGCGACATTTATTTATTCTCAATGCTGTGCAGCCATGGCCACTGGCTGGTTCCAGAGCAGGTTCTTCACCCCAAAAGGGACCTCATACTCCTCAGCAGTGACCCCCCCAGGCTTCCTTTTCTCCAGGTCCTGGCAACCATTTATCTGCTTTCTGTCTGTAGGGATTTGCCTGTTCTGGAAGTTTTATGGAAATGGAATCATGAAGTATAGGCCCTTGCGACTGGCCTCTTTAGCTAGACTGTGTTTACATGGTCGCATGCGTCAGTCTTTCGTTCTTTTTATGCCGGGATGGGTGTACTGTGTGCAGACACGGGCTGCCTCTGAGTGTTGGTTACTATGGATAGTCTGCTGTGAGCATTTGAGTACGTTTTGTTTGCATGCCTGTTCTCATTTCTTTGGGGATTGCTGGGTCATATACATAAGCTACATGTAACCTTGTGAGGCGCCACCAGATTGCTACCAGGCTGCACTATTTTCCATGCCCAGGATCCTGGCACCCTCTCCAATACTCGTGCTTCCTTTCACTGATTCCTGCTCTCGCGTGGTGTGTGGCGGGATCTCACTGAGGTTTGGACGTGCGTTTCCTCTGTCATCTTCAATGTCTCCCTGTACCTTGCCCCCAGCCCAATAGCAAGCTCTAAAACCCAAGCTGACTCTGGCCACATCCCATCACCACTATTGCCACCCCGGGGTCATGCCACCTTCATTTGTGGTCTGGACACTGCCGTCACCTGCTTGTCAGGCCCCTACACTCTGCTCTTCTGGGAGCATTCTTCACTGCAAGGAAGCATGGCTGGGTTCTTGTCATCATTTAGGTCTCAGCTCAAGTGTCACTGATCCACAGAGGCTGTCCTGACCACTCTACTTACCTGGGCAGCTTTGTTCCTGTCCCTCCCACTTTCCAATCAAGCCCCTTGGGGAGCGGAACGGGATGGGGGTGTGTTCTGGACCCGACCACCTCATCCTGTGCTCACCGCACAGTCCGCCCGCCCTCTCTCCCTTCAGTTCCTTGGGACTCCTTTCCTATATGGCACCCTGTCCAGTGTGGGTGGGGCAGGATTCCCATGCCTCCCGGGCACACCTCGCACCATCTCTAGCCTGTCCGGAAGTCACATGTCCTCCGCCCACAGAATACCCAGAACACGCCCCATCCCCAGGCCTAGCCCCAGTCCCGGGGCCCCTGGCGCCCTACCAGCAAGGGCCTCTCCCCTGCCTTGCTCACTCCCCAACACCCCTGATAGCACTTCCCCTCCCACTCATCTGTGCATGAGAGAGCTTGGTCCCTGCTCCAAGTTGCCCCCTAGCGTCCAGGCCCGCTACTGAGCCCCTGCCCTTTCTGCGCATTTTAGAGGGACTGGTGGGGGACGTGTGCAGAGGGGCTGCACTGTGCGGAGGGTGCATGGCTCAGTCCTGCTCCTGGCCTGAGGCCCTCCTAGCCCAAGTGGCCTGCAGGACCCATGGCCAGGCCCTTCTCCAGCCTTCCAGAAAGAACCAGCTTCCCAGGGTTCCCTGGGAAAGGCGTGGGACCACCTCCTCTGCACTTCATTCCTCCTTCCCCATGTCCACTTCCAGGCCGGCAGGTCCCCTCCCCAACCTGGAGCCCACGCCTTGCAATTAAATTGTGAACATCCTTGTAATTGAATTCATGTAATATCCATTATTATTACATTTTAGACTAAATTACTTAGAGCACGTTGTCTGGATCAAAGCGTTTTTTTTTTGTTTTTTTTTTTGCCAATCACTGAGAGCTTATAAGGTTGCTGAGGTTGGGTGGCCTTGAACTCTTGGCTTCGCCTTCGCAAGCGCCACGACATCCGGCCGGAGTCACTTTGGGCCCCCAAAGCGTTTTTATAGTTATTGACAAATTCCTCTCCGGAAAGTTGACCAGCTTACACACTGTGGGGTAAGAGTCAGACTGCGAGGAAGGACTGGGCTTGCAGGAGACCAGGGCAGTGAGTGTCCCAAGCAGGGTGTGAGAGCCATCCGGGCCGCATTTGGGCAGAGGGGCCCTGCTAAGGCTTGAGTCCCCTCTCCAGAGCAGGGACTGGGGTGGAAATTAAGGACTTCCATGTCACCTGTGGCTGGGATTGGAGCCGCAGTCCTAGGGTCAGCCCTCTTGGGCCCATCTTGGCAGCAAATCAGGAAGGAAATAGATCTGTGTGCTGAAGGGTTGCCAAGGGGCATGTCAAGTCCCTGGCCGAGCCGTGGTATGCTCCTCCGCCTCCTCAGAGTGGCGCTCTGAGCTCTGTGATTATTTGAAAGGAAAGGTGAAAATACGTACCAAATCCATTGTGCTAGCACGGGATGGAGGAGAGGTCTTTGTGAACAGGCTCGCTACCAAATCAACAGGGTTGACTGCCACAGGGTAAGCTCTGGCTAAGGTGAAGCATGACGCTCAGCATGTGGTCAGGATGGAATAGGAGCACTGGACAAGATTAGAGTCGCTGGGAACCTGGGCGAGGGGGAACAAGGGGCATTTGAGTGGGCTGCATGTACGTGAAGTGTTGCAAGATAAAGTGGGTTTCTTCTGGATTGTTCCAAAGGAAGGAGGTTGCTCTCAATGAAGGAAACATTCAATAGTGTGAGTTTATTGACAGTGAGTTCAGTCAACAATCCTCACTCTCTCCATACTAGAAGCAAGTGGATTTCTTTTGGATTCTTCCAAAGGAGGGAGGTTTGTACTTGATGAAGGAGACTTTTTTTTTATTTTTGTGGGGACAGAGTGTAGCTCTGTCACCCAGGCTGCAGTGCAGTGGCGCAATCTCAGCTCACTGCAGCCTCTACCTCCCCAGGTTTAAGTGACTCCCCTGCCTCAGCCTCCCAAGTAGCTGAGATTACAGGCATGCACCACCACACCCAGCTAATTTTTGTATTTTTACTAGAGATGGGGTTTCACTATGTTGGCCAGGCTGGTCTCGAACTCCTGACCTCAGGTGATCAGCCACCTTGGCTTCCCAGAGTGCTGGAATTACACGTGTGAGCTGCTGTGCCTGGCAATTTTTGTATTTTTAGTATAGTTGTGGTTTCACCATGTTGGCCAGGCTGGTCTTGAACTCCTGACCTCAAGTAGTGATCCGCCCACCTCAGCCCTCAAAGTGCTGGGATTACAGGTGTGAGCCACTGTGCCGGGCAGGAAATCTTTTTTTTTTTTTTTTTTGCCAATCAATGAGAGCTTTTAAGGTTGCTGAGGTTGGTTGGCCTTGAACTCTTGGCCTCGCCTTCGCAAGCGCCACGACATCCGGCCGGAGCCACTTTGGGCCCCAGGAAATCTTTTTTAAATAGAGCTTCTTGCAGACACTGGGTCCTGGCAGCTTCCAGAGCCTCACGGAGGTGAAATTGTTGTGGGCGTTAAACTGTGTCTGGGTGTGAAGGCTACCAAGCTTCCATGTGTGGCATGCACATGACATTCTTTCTGGACTTTGCTGTGGCTCCTGATGGTGGCCATGGCTCAGGTAGGGCCTTTGGCGTGTGCGTGTGTGTGTGTGTGCGTGTGCGTGCGTGCGTGCGTGCGTGCGTGTGTGTGTGTGTATCTTTGGCTTGCAGGGATGCACCAGGTGCCTTGAGCCTTGGGCTGGTGCTTCATCTGCTCAGCTCAGATCGCAGAAGGAAAGATGTGCAGAGGTTGCTGGGCCCCAGGAGAGAGATGGGCGTGAGAGATAGAGGCACAGAAGACAGCCATGCCAGAGGGTAACTAGGCAGTTGGCACAGTGCTGAGAGGCCAGGGAAGAGAAGACACTACGGAAGGATAAGAGGGTTCACCATCGCCCTCATGCCACCCAGATGCATCCCCACCCACACAATCCACCCCCAGACGCCACTCACCCCCACCCCATGCCTCCTCCTCCTCCCCATGCAAACTTAACCACACACCCCGGGCCCCACACTTCACCCCCACTCATGTCCCTACCTCTGCGCACACCCCCACATGAGTATCCACCTCCCATATGCCCCCAGCCCTTACTTGAGTGAGGAGAGGGCTTCTCCCAGCTGCTGTCGCTGACCCTGGCCAGGCCAGGACCCAGCTTCTGCGAAACCCCTCCAACACAGACTCCATCAGACATCAGACGTAGGGGCTGGGTGCCTTGTCTCATGCCTGTAATCCTAACACTTAGGGAGGGCTAAGCAGATGGTTTTAACCCAGGCATTCGAGACCAGCCTGGGCAACATGGTGAAACTTTTTTTTTTTTTTTTAAGACGGAGTTTCGCTCTTGTTACCCAGGCTGGAGTGCAATGACGCGATCTCGGCTCACCGCAACCTCCGCCTCCTGGGTTCAGGCAATTCTCCTGCCTCAGCCTCCTGCGTAGCTGGGATTACAGGCACGCGCCACCATGCCCAGCTAATTTTTTGTATCTTTAGTAGAGACGGGGTTTCACCATGTCGACCAGGATGGTCTCGATATCTTGACCTTGTGATCCACCCGCCTCGGCCTCCCAAAGTGCTGGGATTACAGGCTTGAGCCACCGCGCCCGGCCCACTTTTCTTTTTTTTGAGACAGTCTCGCTCTGTCACCCTAGCTGGAGTGCAATGGTATGATCTCCGCTCACTGCAACCTCCGCCTCCCAGGTTCAAGCGATTCTCCTGCCTCGGTCTCCTGAGTAGCTGGGATTACAAGTGCCTGCCACCACGCCCAGCTAATTCTTGTATATTCAGCAGAGACAGGGATTCACCATGTTGGCCAGGCTGGTCTTGACTTCCTGACCTCGTGATCCGCCTGCCTTGGCCTCACAAAGTGCTGGGATTACAGGAGTGAGCCACCACGCCCGGCCTAACCCCATCTCTTATTATTATTTTTAAAGAAAGATCAGGTACATTACAGGTCCTTAATATATATTCAACAAATTATGAAAAAATAAAAAATTTTAATTCAGCCAAGAAACATATCTATCTTCAGCAAACTGTCAGGAGTTGGGATGGAAGTACAGCTCAGGGTGAAGCCCTCTTGGGGTCTGTAGTCTAATGAAAGGGAGGTAATTAGACAATCATGTCAAAGGCCGAGCTCTTGGCTGGGTACCTTGAGGCCTCCTGGACATCGTCTTGCGTCACTTAACACCAGCACTGCCACCTTGATGTGGGCCTTGTTGGCCTGAGGATTTTTCCCATCCCCATACCCTCCCTCTGCTTTCCTTTCCCGAGGGCCTGGGTGTGTTTTCTACCAATTATATGCTCTGAATGGGCAAGTGCGCCTCCGTTAACCGCAAGTACGGAATACCAGGAATCGTTTGCTGTTCGACCGCTGGCACCTGGGCTGCCTGCGGTGTTTGGCTGCTGTGGCCCTTGTGCACACATTCTCTTGGTCCTCCTGGTGGCCTGGCAGCCTGAAGGGCATGTCCTGTCATCTCGTGGCTTTAAGTGCTTGTTGGTAGGTCTGGGTTCCCTTTGTCCTGAGCACCTGTTCATACGCTTTCCCCATGTTCTTCTTGAGTTGTTTGTGTCTGTGTTTTCTTGTTGTTTTGTAGGAATTCTTTGCATATTCTGAATAACCCATTATGAGGTCTGTGCATTGTAAAGCTCTCCTCTGAGCCCGCCTTTTTACTGCGTTTAAGGTGTCATTTGTTGTCTGAAAGTTTTACCTCTCTTCCACTATTGTTCCTCCCTTTGGAATCTTGAGAATTTCCTGTCTATCCCACACCATAAAGATTGTTATCTTGGTTTGCTTTGTCCCTGTAGGTCTTTGATCCAACTGGAATGGCTTGGCTGTGGCTTGAACTAGGTCTTGTGTCTTGGTGGAGCGAGCTCACAGGGTGTGGGAAACATTGGCAGGTGGGGCAGGAGGGAGTCTGGCAGGAAGCACGCCTGGGGTTGGCCACATTGAGCGTTTCTGCCTTTTAGAGACTGGAGTGTGAGTAGGTAATTTGAAGGTTGGGGCATTACAGGGGTGCCTTTACGAGTGTGCTGTCTTAGATGGTTGGGGGCGGGGGCAGGTCTCTGAGCAGGGCCGGAAGAGCTCCGTCATCAGAAGCCACGCTGTGGCTCCTCACCATGCGCCTGGCACCGCACCTCTTTGCTCATGGCCCCATATTTTCTTGCCTTGTTGGTAGTCCTCAGCCCCTCCCCAGAGGGAAGCTCATGTCTTCTTTGGGGTCCAGCATGACCTGATGAGGAGGAGGAGGAGAGGGAGAGAGAGAGAGAGAGAGAGAGATAGCTGCGGGAGCCCGTGGCTTCCACCCAGAGACCTGCCTGGCTGTCACAGGCGATCGCTCTGGTTGCCACTGATCTGAGGCGCTGAGGCCGTACCCGTGCCCATCCCCCTCTTGACATCCCAGCCTCCACCAGCCCACCCAGCAAGCTCTCCTCAGTTTCCATAGCAACACTGCTGCTGGGTAATGATTCTGGGGAGAAAGTCATTCCTGCGTTCTCTGTCATCTCTGTCACCTGAGCGTCTCACTGCCTGCTTCTGTGTTAGCTTCTCCTCAAGCGCGGTGGTAAGCTGGTAAATGTTTCCAGACAAAAAGCCGTGATTTGGAGCATTTGCCTATTTCCTTGGTGTAAATGCTGCCACTATAGCAGATTTCAAGCCACCACCGCGATGTCACTGGACTTGGAGTAGGGAGGGAGTATTCCAACCTTCCACGCCAGATGTGAATAACGCCGAGAGCACAGATGACAGAAAAGTGTATTAAGATAATTAGACAGTGATGGCGTTCCAAGGATTTATTGTCTTTGTTGTTAATATCATTCAGTTATCTGTACATTTCTACGGTTAAAATATCAATAATGGCTGTGTTTGACAACTGGCTTCCGAATTTCCCAGCTTCAGTCTGCTCTAGCTACTGTTGCCAAGGGTGTTGAGGCCGTTCCTCGTGTCCCTCTGACTACAGCGTTCCCAAAGCCACTCTCTGCTGCCGCCCACCTCTTCCATCCTGCCTTTCTAACTCCAGCCTCTCCACCAAGCACATTCTTATGGGCTTTCAAGAAATACCTTCTTGGCTAACAGCTGTTTCCTTTATAGTCTTTGATCCAGAGATTCCACCTCAAGAAATTTTCTCCACCTTGACAACCACTAGTTACACAAAGATTTAAGCACGAAAAATGTGCAAAATGGAGCCCAAAATGTGTCTTTGACACATTCTTTACAATAACAAAAAATCAAAGGCAGCCTTAGTGAGGTGATGATGAACATGATGGCCTACAGCTGCAAAATGCACACATAGAAAAAAGACTGGAAGGAAATAGGCTGCATGGCTGGCATGGCGGCTCATGACTGTAATCCTAGCACTTAGGGAGGTCGAGAGGCAGGAGGATCACCTGAGGTCAGGAGTTTGAGACCATCCTGGCCAGCATAGTGAAACCCCATCTCTACTAAAAACACAAAAATTAGCCGGGCGTGGTAGTGGGTGCCTGTAATCCTAGCTATTGGGGAGGTTGAGGCAGGAGAATTGCTTGAACCCAGGAGGGAGAGCTTGTGTGAACCAAGATCACACCACTGCACTTCAGCCTGGATGATAGAGCAAGACTAGGATGCAGGATGTGCACATGTACCCAGAGCCCAGAGTACAAAATTTAAAAATAGCTGCACGTGCTGGCACACGCCTGTACTCCCAGCTACCCGGGAGGCTGAGGCAGAAGAATTGCTTGAGCCCAGGAGGTGGAAGTTGCAGTGAGCCAAGATCACGCCACTGCACTCCAGCCTTGGCAACACCGCGAGACTCCGTCTCAAAACAACAACAAAAACCTGTGTTTCTTTTATAGTCAGACAAAACCGATTTTGACCACAAGCTCTTCTCAGAATATGAAAATCTGGGGGAGAAGGGAGACATAGAAAACCTCAATGATTATCTACAAGGACATAGTCAAATCACAAAATGTAATGCAGGAGCCACTGCCGAGGTTCTGCTGTGTTGCAGGCACTAAGACAATATTTTGCCGTTGGAACTGGCATCTCTGTGTGAAACCCGGGGAGGGAGGTGCCACCGTAAGGATGCACGACAGAGGGTCTTGCACAACTCAGAAAAGCAGAGGACTCTGTGCAGCCGCAGCCACCTGCGCCCGTGCCCAGGGCCCTTCTGCCCTCTCATCTGGCACAAATTCGTAGCCTGCTCCATCCCTAGGTGGACTCTGGGTCTCTTTGCCCTGTCATCTTCATGCTGACTGGGAGCTTCACTTCCACCTGCAAACCAGCCTCCCGGTGTCTTCTCTTGGCCCCACTCCCTTTGCCTGATGGAGGCCAGGTGCCCCCTGCTCCAGAAGCCTTTCCTGCCTCCCACCGAGGCGAGCGTGGCTGGCGTTGTGCTCCCTCAGCTGCGGGTAAGGTCTGTCCTCGTGCTCACCTGCAGCACACAGTCATTTGGGCACACTGCCCAGAACAACCCTTCCACAAGCTGCTGAGCCCATGAGAAGACCCTGAACACCTGCCTTGAGAGCTGCCTCCTCCTGGAAGTGATTCCGGCTTCCCCTTGCTGAATTCTGGTGGAGTCTCTTCAGTCCTTCTTGGTCCTTAGTCATTCGTCCCTTCTCTACTTGGCTCCTTTCCCTAAGGAGGACATGAAGGTTGCAGCACACTATACTAGGGTCCAACGCACTTCGGGTGCTGCGCTGTGGGTAATGGGCTTCCTTCTGCTCCTTTCCATCCTACTTCCTTCACTCCCCCAAAGCATCTCGCAGAGCTGCTCAGGTCCCACTTCCACCTTGGACCCCGACCCTCGATGGCCTCCTCTTCCCGACCCTTCCTTCTGGCCAGCGGGCAGCCTGTCCTGGCTCATGACCTTGACTCAGTCCTAGCACATGGCACGTGCCCAAAAAACAGTGGTGGCTTTATAAGGACCACTTTCTTGCCACCTCTTTTAGGCCACTTTGCAGTTCCAGGAGGCTTCTTGTACGTCAAGGCCTTTTCTCTTGGGCAAGTTAGTTGCCACTGTGAGGACACAAGACCATATCTTTAGGCATCTTCCTACTTGTCCCCCCAACCTGACCCTGGCCCTCCCTAGTGAGTAGACATTTGTTGACAGACTCAGCTCATCGAAGAGTCAAGTTCGCCTATTGCCTTGATGTTGATGCTCACTGAGTGTAGGCTGCTCTGGCCTCAGTGCTGCCCTAGAAAGAAGTGGGTCCGGATGGGGAGAGGCCAGGAGAGCTCGAGCAGAGACTGGAGGACGTTCTAGGGCGAGATCGCAGCCTGCAGACCCAGTGAACAGTGGCCGAGCCCCCAGGTCTGGGTGTGACTTGGCGACCCCCAGCCGGCCCTCAGTGGATGAAGGTAGCCAGGGCTGCAGGCGGAGAGCAGATTGTGCTGGTTGTCAGCCAAGGTCCTGCCAGCTAGGGCCTCTGCCTTGACCTCAGAGGGGAGGAGCGGGCCCTTGAGGGTTCTTACAGAGGCGTGTCTCTGCCGCAGGTGAACGGGAAGGAGCTCTCCAAGCTGTCTCAGGAGCAAACTCTGCAGGCCCTGCGCTCCTCCAAGGAGCCCCTGGTCATCCAGGTGCTCAGACGCAGCCCCCGCCTCCGGGCGGACAGCTCCTGTCACGACCTGCAGCTGGTGGACAGTGGCACTCAGACCGACATCACCTTGAACATATCATGGCGCTGGGCAAGCTCGTCCACCCACCCCGCCCATGGTCATCCTGGAGCCGTACGTCCTCTCTGAGCTGTGAGTTGCCCTCAGGAGGGCCCCGGGCCCTGCCTCCAGAGAGGGCAGGCCACCTGGGGTGGCTGTCTGCACACCACCCTCTCGGGCAGAAGCAGGCCCCTTGGCCTCCAGAGTGGATCGTGGTACCCAAGGGCTCCAAAACCTCCAGGCCTCTAGCCTTTGGCTGGGCTCCAGCAGGTGCCCGTTGTATCTACCCCCAGGGCCAAGGGAGGACCGTCCTGTCCGGGACGTCGCTGCTGGAAGTGCCAGGGTTGAGGGCCTCAGCTCCTCCTCCTCCATCCTCTCTCCTCTGCTGCCTCACAAGCATCACTCCTTGAATCTTCTTGCATCCCTTGTCTGTCTCATTCCTCTACCTGCTCTGAATTTCCTCCATCTCTTCGGCTTCTTTCTTTGGCCTGACTGGAAGAAAGGCCTTTCATCCAGGCCCGGTCGGTGGCTCATGACCGCGTGAGCCTCATTCTGCTAATCTTAGCCCGGGCTGCAGGGAGGTAGGCACAGGGCCGTAAGCAGCCAACCTCAGCGCTGGGGCCAAGAGGGTAGCCCCTGGAGGTAGGGTGGGTCCCCTCTGCTCTGCAGAAGTCCTCCAGGGCCTGGATAACTCCTGGGGGCATTGCATGAGTGGGGCCAGTGCTGGGCAGGCGGGTGGGCGCCTGGAACTTGGCAAAGTTGGTCCCTGCCAGCTGGCATGGTTGGAGGAGTCTGGTCTTGGGGATGGGAGAGCTAGATGTGCCCAGGTCCTCTGTGTGGATGCCACACACTCCAGTGCAAGAAGCGTCCCCGGTCTTTGCATGGCTGCATGTCGCCCAGAGTGGGGCTCTGCAGGAGGCAGCCAGGCCAGCCCACCTTGAGAGTACGTGCAGAGCAGGTCTCCGTGCCAGGCACGCTGGGATTGGCCTGCCTGGGAGCTGGGGCTGAGGCGTGAGAGGACGGCCAGCCAATCTGACCCCCACCTTCTCCTGGGCAGCCCCCCCATCAGCCATGAGTATTATGACCCGGCGGAGTTTATGGAGGGCGGCCCGCAGGAGGCAGACCGCTTGGACGAGCTGGAGTATGAGGTGAGCCGGGTGGCCAGGCCAGGGCCCGCAGCCAACCGCGGGAGCCGAACCGACGCCTGTGCACCTTCCTGCCCAGGCCCGGCCCCGTGGCCCTCCCGGCACTCGTCCAGCTGAGTCAGGGAGGGTGCGGGTGAGGTTGCGTGTTGCGTCTGTGTCGGTGAGTCCATGTCCCATGCACGTCTGTCTTCTGTCTCCTGTGCCTCTGTGCGTGCCTCGCGTATTTCCTGGTAGGGAGACCACTGAGCACGTGCGCCACATGGGATGGTAAGAAAGACCGTCAAAGCTCAGGGGCTCCAGAGGAAGCTGAGGGGCTGCGGGCTGAGGGGCTGGGCTATGCCGTCTGTTCCCTTGCTCACACGTTTCTGGGGCTTTCTACCTCTGCTTCCTCCCGGACCCCTTGTGGCAGGAGGTGGAGCTGTATAAAAGCAGCCACCGCGACAAGTTGGGCTTGATGGTTTGCTACCGCACGGACGACGAGGAGGACCTGGGCATTTACGTCGGAGAGGTATGCAGACGGGTGTGCCCTAGCCCTGAGGCCCCTCCACGTGGCTGCCCGTTAGGTCCCAGCTACCAGGACAGTCAACAGCTTCAGCAGAAGGAGGCCTGTGCTCGGGTGAGACAGCAGACAGGCCTGAGAACAAGCATCATGGGTGCCTTCTAGCCTTCTTCCGAATCCGTCTTGGGCAGATGTCTGTGTAACCCCGGGAGGCGATGGCCCCTCGCTGCCCTCCCTACTAGAGCCACCTTCCAGACAGACAGTGTCCTACTGCCCACCGATGCCCAGGACTGACCAAAAGTACAGGTTTCTGTGCAGAAGAGCCCCGCAGTGCCAGGGGTAGGGGCGGGGAGAGGTGACTAGTCCATGGCCTCTGCCCCTGCTTCCTGGGGCTCAGAGCTGGAGGAGGAGCCAGAGAGCCTTCAGCTTGTTGTAGGGGCCCCTGACTGTGAGCCTGCCCTCTTCTACTGAAAGGGCATGTTAGGCGCCAAGCCCCCAAGATGCATGTGTCCTGCAGGTAAATCCCAACAGCATTGCAGCCAAAGATGGCCGGATCCGTGAGGGAGACCGCATCATCCAGGTGAGCGCTCACAGGCTGTAGGCCTGGCCTGAGGCCCCGCTGCGCCCAGCGGCACAGCCACCTCTCTTCAGCACGTCCCTAGCTCTCTCCCTCTAAGAGCCAAGCCAGAGAGGCCAGGCAGCTGCCATGTCCCAAACCTGGGCTGTTCCTCACCTGCTGGGCAGGGGGTGACTTCAGCCACCCTCTCATGTCAAGTCTCATGTCTCCTGCCCACTCACCCCAGTGGCTCCTGTGTGCCCATGGGATCTGCTGGCATCTAGGGCCGGTGCTGCTCTGACACTTCCTGGCCCCTCTCCTTGAGCAGACATTTGCTCCTGAAAGGGCCAGGCTGCCTGATCCCTGGCACCTTCCACTTAATTACATCTTCCCAGAGCTCAAGCCCCAGTCCAGCCCAGTCCAGCCCAGCCCAGAGTGCTTGGGCTCCCTGCACCCGCCCAGGGCCCACCCCAGGGCTAGCCCTAGCATCCTTGTTGATTCTCCCTTGGCCTGCCTCAGATTAACGGCGTGGACGTCCAGAACCGGGAAGAAGCGGTAGCTATCCTCAGCCAGGAAGAGAACACCAACATCTCCCTGCTGGTGGCCCGACCTGAGAGCCAGGTGTGTGCACCTGGCAGGGCGATCCAGGGTCCCTGACATCAGGCTTTCTGTCTTGGAAGCTGCTGACCGTGGCTAGGGCACAGATGTGCCAACAACCCAGAGTTGATGGAGGGCAGGTGGGCAGGGGTCTCCAGGGCCTGTTTCCCCTCCTGGCCTCTGAAGCCTGAGTGGGCTGGGACCCCACCCCCCAGGTTGTTGAACTTCACTGAAACAAAGAGGCCAAGTCTGGGGCCCAGATCAGACCAGAGGAGTATCTGGGGAGGTCCTTGAAGCTGTGGGGACACCAGGGCCTGTCTCCGCAGCTGGCGAAACGGTGGAAAGACAGCGACCGGGATGACTTCCTGGATGACTTTGGCTCTGAGAATGAGGGGGAGCTGCGTGCTCGGAAGCTGAAGTCACCCCCTGCCCAGCAGGTGAGGAAGGGGAAGGGCGCTGGTGGGGAGGGCAAGGAGAGAACCGGGCAGAGGGCGCTGTGGCTATGCAGGGTCTCCCAAAGCTTGGTGGGGAAATGAACCGGGCCTGAAGCCCCTTCAGATCTTCCTGTGGCAGTCCTGTCCATGCGACCTAATTGAGTGGTACTTAACCTTTCTGCTCTAGCTCGGAAACGAAGAGCAGAAGGCGGCTCCCGATACAGGCCCAGGCCTGAGCAACAGCCAGGAGCTGGACAGCGGGGTGGGCCGAACAGACGAGAGCACCCGGAACGAAGAGAGCTCTGAGCACGACCTGCTAGGGGACGAGCCCCCGAGCTCCACCAACACCCCGGGGAGCCTGCGCAAGTTCGGCCTGCAAGGGACGCCCTGCAGAGCCGGGACTTCCATTTCAGCATGGACTCTCTGCTGGCTGAGGGGCGGGGCTGGGAGGGAGCGATGTTCCAGGCCTCACGGACGAGGAGTACGAGCGCTACCGCGAGCTCCTGGAGATCAAGTGCCACCTGGAGAACGGCAACCAACTGGGCCTCCTCTTCCCCCGGGCTTCCGCAGGCAATAGCGCCCTGGACGTCAACCGCAACGAGAGCCTGGGCCACGAAATGGCCATGCTAGAGGAAGAGCTAAGGCACCTGGAATTCAAGTGCCGCAACATCCTGCGGGCGCAGAAGATGCAGCAGCTGCGCGAGCGCTGCATGAAGGCCTGGCTGCTGGAGGAGGAGAGCCTCTACGATCTGGCGGCCAGCGAGCCCAAGAAGCACGAGCTGTCCGACATCTCCGAGCTGCCTGAGAAGTCGGACAAGGACAGCACCAGTGCCTACAACACTGGAGAGAGCTGCCGCAGCACCCCGCTGCTCGTGGAGCCCCTGCCCGAGAGCCCCCTGCGGCGGGCCGCTGCTGGCAACTCCAACTTGAACCGGACCCCTCCCGGCCCCCCTGTTGCCACTCCTGCCAAGGCAGCTCCTCCACAGGGGAGCCCCGCCAAGTTCCGGTCCCTCTCCCGGGATCCTGAGGCCGGCCGGAGGCAGCACGTGGAGGAGCGCGGCCGCCGCAACCCCAAGACAGGGTTGACCCTGGAGCGCATGGCTCCCGAAGGCAGCCCTTACCTCTCGCGGCGCCACCGCGGCCAGGGCCAGGAGGGCGAGCACTACCACAGCTGCATGCAGCTGGCCCCCACGCGAGGCCTGGAGGAGCCGGGCCATGGCCCCCTGAGCTTGGCCGGTGGCCCTCGGGTGGGTGGGGTAGCAGCCGCCGCCACCGAAGCGCCGCGCATGGAGTGGAAGGTGAAGGTGCGCAGCGACGGGACCCGCTACGTGGCCAAGCGGCCCGTGCGAGATCGGCTATTGAAAGCCCGGGCCCTGAAGATCCGGGAGGAGCGCAGCGGTATGACCACCGACGACGACGCGGTGAGCGAGATGAAGATGGGCCGCTACTGGAGCAAGGAGGAGCGGAAGCAGCATCTGATCCGTGCCCGCGAGCAGCGGAAGCGGCGCGAGTTCATGATGCAGAGCCGGCTGGAATGTCTGCGGGAGCAGCACAACGGTGACAGCAAGCCCGAGCTCAACATCATCGCCCTGAGCCACCGCAAGACCATGAAGAAGCGGAACAAGAAGATCCTGGACAACTGGATCACCATCCAGGAGATGCTGGCCCACGGTGCGCGCTCGGCTGATGGCAAGCGGGTCTACAACCCTCTGCTCTCGGTCACCACCGTGTGAGCTGCCCGGGTGGGTGCACGGCCCAGGCCCAGGAGCCCACTGGGGCCCCAGCCCTCACTCTCCCATAGAGCTAGTGTGTGTGTGTGTGTGTGTGTGTGTGTGTGTGTGTCCGCACGCGCTCGCCGAGTGCACACACACACCTCCCCGTGTGCGTGTGCCCACAGGGTTTTGTTAGCAGAGAGAAGGTCCTGAGGAGAAGGGACGCTTTTCTTCCTTCTCCCCAAGTAGTCACCAAGCCGGTGGCCAGCACTGGGGGCATACCTGTAATGGGCACCCCTTCAGCTGTGCGTGTGCATTCCCCATCCCCCACGCTCTTGCGTGTGCTTTCGCGTGCACGCACACACACACCCGTGCTCTCTCCACGAGACCCGTGGACTTGCAGACAGGAAGCTGAGCTGAAAGGAGCACAAGAGGGTGTCGGCTTCGCTGCTGAGCGTGGCCTCTCCCCACTGCTGTGCACGCAGTTATTTGTAGACAAAGGCACCCCTGATTTTTGTGGTTTTTCTCCCTTTCTGTGCTTGCCAATAGTTGTTTTTTGTTTTGTGGACCTGCCCTGGGGGCTTGCAGCTCCTTCAGGCAGCCTGGCAGAGGTGAAACTACCCCCTCCACTGATGGCTGGGAAGGGAGTCGGGGAGGAAGAGTGGGAGGGAGGGCTGGGGATGGGAGGGAAGGGGAGGGAAAGGTGGGAGGAATGGGAAGCAGCTGTTCTGGTGGCTTCCACTCTGAGGTGTGGGAATGGGGAGCCGCTGGGAGTCACCTCTTTCCCCAGTGACTGAGAGCAAGACTGCAGGGACAGAGGGTTCCTGCAAGGTGTCCACCAAGAAGTCACTGTGCCCATACTGCACCCCACACCATCTGGAGCAGGGGCTTCTCTCCTGAGTGAACTGAGGAGGGTGCTTGGATGGCATAGCAGTGGAAGACCTGGGGCCGTGCGGCCTGGAGACAATTTGGTAGTGATCTGCAACCTGGACCCCAGTGAGAGGCGGTGGATTTACTGAGAAGGAGAGGCCCCAACCTCCTCAGGTTTTGCACACGTGACCTAGGCTGTCTGTGGGGTTTGGCAGACAGGCTGCACCACCCCTTTCCCCCTGCATCTCGAGAATAAAGCAAGCTGCCTTTGTACTTGGTTGAATCCTGGCCTCCCTCTGTGCATTCTTACTGGGCTGGGGAAAGACTTGTCAGTTTGGGGTGGGAGAAGGAAGGGGGGCAGGGCTAGGGTCAACTGAAAGCCATGCTGTAGTTCTCCGTGTGTCTCGGATGTCAGGGACAGTGACTGCGACCTCCCATGGGCAATTGTGTGGCACTCTGGGACGAGAGATCAGTCTCAGTCACCTGAGTCATTCAGAGGTATCACAGTGACAGGGTGGTGACCAGATGTAGAAGGATGGCAGAAGCCTGACTTCGGACTAGCCTCCAGGCAAGGGCCATGGTCATCTCCATGGACCAAACCTTAGGTGAGGCCCGCTGCTGGCACATGCCGCAGAGAAGTGGGTTTCACCTCTACCCCGCCCAGCAGGGCCTGGTGCCATTCGCTCTGGTGATCCCATTGTGCCTAGCAAGACAGATGAATGCCTATGTGGTTGCCAGGGCCCTTCCAGCCTGGGAGCTCTCAGCACATCTTTGGGCTCTGTCAAGTGCCAGGAGCCATGCTCAGTGCTGTGTGGGGCCAGGGCCTCAAAGAGAACTCCACAGACAACATGGGCACAGCCTGCTGTGTGAGTGGTGCTCCCTGGAGTGGGTAGTGCTGCCTCAAAGGAGTGGAATTGGGTGAGGAGGCATTACAATTCTCTAGAAAGAATATAGGCCAGGCACAGTGGCTCACGCCTATAATCCCAGCACTTTGGGAGGCTGAGGTGGGTGGATCACATGAGGTCAGGAGTTTGAGACCAGCCTGGCCAATATGTAGAAACCCTGTCTCTAGTCAAAATACAAAAATTAGCTGGGCATGGTGGCATGCACCTGTAATCCTAGCTACTTGGGAGGCTAAGGCAGGAGAAACGTTTGAACCTGGGAGGTGGAGGTCGCAGAGTCAAGATCGCGCCACTACACTCCAGCCTGGGCAACAGAGCGAGACCCTGTCTCAAAAAAATTTTTTTAAACTTCTGGAAGTTCTGGGCAGCAAGTCAGTGACAGACTGGATGCTAAGAAGGTTGTGAGGGAAAAGTTCCAGTGCCTGTTCCCAGAAGCCTGGAGTCCTGCTGCAGGGGAGGCTGGGGCACAAGGATGTGGGCTGCCACACAGCAGGGTGAAGAGGAAGGGCCTTGCTGGCTGGGTGGCAGGAAGTGGGGGCAGAGGGCTGGGGCTGGAGATGATGGCTTCCCCCACCCCTCAGGACTTCACCCGCTGAGGGCTTGACACACACAACCCTTGACCAGCCCCCTAACTGTCCCTTGGGGGAAGGACGCTCCAAGGGCCCAGCCCTGCCCACAGAGTACTGGCTGGAGGTGATCGGAGATGCAGGTCAAACTGTACCCTTGGCCTCCCTCTAGCTGCTGGGGGCTCACGTGGATGGCCCTAAAGGCACCCACTTCTTGCTCTGGTGGTGTGCCCTCCAGTGCTCCTGAGATGTGGGCCTAGACGGGCCTGGAGTCCCATGGCTGGTTCGGGGAAGACGTGGCGCCAGGAAAAGTGGCAGCACTTGGCTACGGATGCCCTGGAATGGCAACTTCGCGTTCGGATCCCGCTGCCATCAGGCTTTGTGGCAGACCCAGAACCAAAAGGAGCAACTGGGTGCCTGCCCCACCTGGCCTGCCCCAGCCGCCCACCCTGCACAGGCTGTGGGCAAGACACGATCTGCTCCTTCAGCAGCCAGGGGGAGTAGCTCTTGCTCCGGCTGCAGGGCTCCTCTCGAATCTGCATACTCCATTCGCTCAGCCCCAACGCTCCTGTGCACTGTTCTGGGGTGGGTGCCCAGTTCTTAGGAGCCTCCGCATTCCTAGCAGCAAGCCCCACCCAACTTAACCCCCCTTTTCAAGGCCTGGGGGTGGGAAGAGGGCTCTCTGTTAGTTTAGATGACCCCCTTCCAAGACTCTGGCAGAGCAGCCGTTACCCACTCCTGACACCCCTGGTCCCTCACAGTGCCACTGTCTCTGGGGAGCCCTCATCTCCCAGACAGCTTTTGGGCCTTCCCTCCTTTTCAAGAGCAGTCTTGGTCAGGCATGGTGGCTTATCCTGGTAAGCCCAGCACTTTGGGAGGCCGAGGTGGGTGGATCACCTGAGGTTAGGAGTTCGAGACCAGCCTGGCCGACATGGTGAAACCCCTATCTCTACTAAAAACATAAAAAATTAGCTGGGCATGGTGGCAGGCACCTGTAACCCCGGCTACTCGGGAGGCTGAGGCAGGAGAATCGCTTGAACCCAGGAGGCGGAGGTTGCAGTGAGCCAAGATCATGCCATTGCACTCCAGTCTGGGGAACGAGTGAAACTCCATTTAAAAAAAAAAAAAGCAGCCTCTCTGGAGGGTTCCATTTCTCTCCAGTAACAGCCAATAGGTGAGCCAGCACCCAGATGTTAGGGCTTTGCTGGCTGGTCCCAACGGACCCCCTGACACCTTGAAGTAGGCACAGTTACTGCCTAGCAGCTGAGCAAACCGACTTGGTTCCCATGGCTGGGAAGGGCTCACCTGCGATTTGCACCCAGTTCCTTTGGACCCCAGGAACCTCCCTGCCTCACGGGCTCTCAGTGCCCCTAAGGAATGCCATTAGCTGGCCAGGAGCCAGCATGTGCCAAGCTGCAAACAGGCTGATGGGAGACAGCGCTGCAGGGTGAGCTGCAGGTGGAACGGCCACGATGCCTGCCTGGTGTCCTGAGGGCATGGGTGCTCTTGGGAGAGAGGTCTCTAGGAGGAAGTGGTGTGCTCGTCACAGGTGTCAGTGTTTTTTTGTTGAGACGAGGTCTCACTCTGTCACCCAGGCTGCATCCTTGACCTCTCCAGGTCGACTACAGGTGTATGCCACCACGCCCAGCTGACTTTGTGTTTTTTGTAGAGACGTGGTCTCGCCATGTTGCCCAGGTTGGTTTCAGACTCCTGACGTCAGGTGATCCTTCCACCTCAGCCTCCCAAAGCGTGGGGATTACAGGTGTGCACCACCACGCCTGGCCATGGGTGCGTATTTTCTCAACATCACATGAAGGCCAAGCACACTGGAAGCAAGGTGGTGTGGTCAGGTCGTGGAGCATGGAGGAGCTGGGCCTGGACAGCTGCACGCTGCATTGGCAGGGTGGGGGTGCTTGGCATGCCTGAGAGCAGTGCGGGGAAAGCCCTCAGTGTGCAGATCAGGCCTGGAGCTCCCAACACAGGAGCTGTATGGAGACTAGGCTGGCTGTGTCTCCACGTGAAGCCTGTGGGGCCACCTGGGGAGAGGTCGGCCAAGCCTGCTGCCCTCACCCCTGAACCAGGAGAGAGAAGCAGGGAAGGTGGACACAGGGCTCTGTGGGGACCAGACAGGAGACTTCACTGGGAGGAGGGAGGGAAGTTCAAGACCAAAGCCCGCCCCTTTCCCGCCTGCTGCCTCCACTAACCAGCCCTCAGCTCTCCCGGTCGGGGGAAGGCACAACAACGCAGGCAGCAGCCCCAGATCCCTGTGATGTTTATTGAAGGATGCAAGGGTGCTGCCCTCAGGCCTGGATGTGGGTCTTCGCGCTGAAGGCCAGGTAGTAGATCACCAGGCCGATCGCTGCAGCCAGCACCTCAGTGGATACCCAGGGCCCGTTCCAGGTGCCCTGAAAGAAAGGAGCTCAGCTCAGAGGGGGATGGGCGAGCAGACCAGCATAACGTTCACTCAGCCCAACGCCCCCCACAAGGAGGAGGGAGCAGGTCACTTACCCGATGGTCCACACTGACTATGAATAGGGGCGAGATGATGGAAATGTCCTCATTATTCCTCTGAGCCTGCAAGGGAGGCGCTGTGCTCAGGGCTGCCCAGCGTGCAGCCAGGGTGGGGTGGGAGAGGAAAGACAGGCAGGAACACCAGTCCGAGCCCGGAAAAGGAAAGGAGAGAAATGGGTGAGACACTGAGGAAGAGAAGGGACAGGAGCACAGGTGGACCACCTGGCTCGGACTTGCTGCCAACACCTCCTTACCCAGCCCATCCTGCTCCCCAGGGACAGGAGAGTACAGTGCATTGCCGGCATCCTCACCTTCCTGAGGAGGCTGTAGGACTCCTCGTCAAAGAATCTGACCTCATAGGTGCCCGCATGGGCGCTCTTGTGGTCCAGGCTCCAGGACACCTGGGTTGGGTGTGTTGTGCAGGGCGTGGGCAGAGTGGACACGGAGGGGCGCCCTGCCTCCCAGTGCCGACACCACAGCTCTCCAGCAGCCCGAAACCATGGCCCCTGGCCCTACTTGACCAGCCACCCCCGGGGCTTCATGTTACACCCAGGAGCAGGGAACGCCCCCAGCAAGGGCACCCTTGGCCCCTCACCTGATAACGTCCCACGTCCTGGCCCCGGGTGACAGGAAATTGTTTTCCACCGACGTCAGCATAGAGAGCCATGTTCTGGGTTAGGGGACAAAAGCAGAGTCACCTTCTGCCCTCTCCGGGTGTGTGGGCAGAGGAGCCCTGTGGACTGCTCACATGGCCTGCAGGTCCCTGGCAGGAGGTACGCTCACCAATCCCGTGACTGGCCCTCTGCATCAGCCTTCCCCTATGGGGCACAGGGCCCCCCATGGGCTGGCCTAAGTGGACCCATAGGAACCCTGTTGACTGTGAGCAGGGATCGGATGATAAAAATGTCCAAAGGATTTCCCTGAGTCTGCAAGCGAGGTCCTGGGGTCAGGGGTGCCTAGTGGGCTGGCCAAGGGGTGTTTAACCCTAAGAGGTCTGTACCCAAAAAAGGCCCAATTTCTTCTTTGGACTTATGGGAACACAGGTCAGAGGCCAAGGCCAAGGTTCCTCAATCTTGAAGTTACAACCCTCGAAACCCCATCTCTACCAAAAAATACAAAAATTAGCTGGGCTTGGTGGTGAGCACCTATAACCCCAGCTACTTGGGAGCTGAGGGGAGAATCGCTTGAATCTGGAAGGCAGAGGCTGCAGTGAGCCAAGATGACGCCACTGCACTCCAGCCTGGGCGACAGAGTGAGACCCTGTCTCAGAAAAAAACAAAGAAAAAATAAAAACCAAACAAAACACCCACACAGACAAACTGGCCAATGGCAACCGGGGCGGGTAGACCCCGGCCCTTTTTCCCGGTCCAGACCCTTTCAGGAAACAGCGAGGTGTGAGCCCAGCATTACCTTGTGTAGGCACCACACACGAAGCAGGTGAGAAGGGTGACCTGGCAACACTGGCTAGGACCTTGCATCGCTGTCTCCCGATCTCTCCAGCACCCCAAGAGTTGGAATCCTTATTGCTCCTCTGTCGACACGGGTCCCCGTGTCAAATCCCATTGAGGAACACCCCAACCTGCCCTCCTGGCTGAACCCCCACTGTCTCACCTGGACCCTGTTCTTGCACGTCAGGGAGATCTCCACGATGAAGACAGTCTCGGTGGAAATGACGGCGTCTGAAGTGGTGTAGTAAGAAGGGGTGATCTGGGGCTCCATGCAGGCCTCGGCTGCAGGAAAGAGGGAGAGATACCTGGAGGCCGCCACCTCGAGCGTGCCAGGCTGAGGGCAGAAGGCTGGCCCGGCCCTGTCCCACAGCTTGGCTCAGCTGGGGACCCACGGGATCCTCCTGCCCCTTCCAGGTGGGACGAGAGACAGAACCAAGTGCTCAGTAACAAATGCAGTGGCAAAAGAGGCGGGATGACTATGAAGGTGGCTTTCTGAAGGTGTGCAGGAAGCACAAACGCACGTGTGCTGGGGGCAGGTGGGGGCTGGATTCACTGGACAATGCATGCTAACACTTGGACCTATGACACGGAGGCCTGGGGGCTAGGCCAGCTTCAATTCAGAGCCACAAATAGCCTGGATGAGTACTGAACGCATCCTCTGCAGAGACATCAGGGGTAGAGGCTGCAGGCAGGTAGTGCGTGGGGGCTTTCAAGATGAGGGAAAGGGTCTCTGCCCCTGGCCAGTTGACAGAAGGTCAAGACTGGCCCCAGCGTTTCCTGAGGAAGAAAACGGGACAGGCTCTGGTTCCAGAAGCACAGCTTCTCAGCTGTGAGAGAAAGGACCCTGCCTTCTCCATAACCACAGAAGCCCACGGGAAAGAAAGGCTGCTGCCTAGGTCAGAGAGTGTGAAGCAAAGGCTTCCCAAAGTGGGACTGTTCTCAGCCACCCGCTGTCTCAATGTGGTACCCTGGCAGAATGATGGCTTCAGCAGAGCATGTCAGAGAAGGCTCTGGGTCTGGACCACAGGAGGAAGATCCCTGGGAACAGGCGGTTCTCCGGGGCCAGGTCCCGCCAGCCTTTCTGTGTCATGCCTCAGTTGAGCCAGCTTCCTGTGGCGCATGGGAGTCCTGAAAGGGTTTCATGGCCAGCCCTGTCCTCTGGGTACGTCCCTGGCTACAGCTCAGGGAATTCCTCAGGGGCAGACAATGAGGGTACGGGCAGGGAGGCCAGTCAGGCTGGCAAAATGTTCCAGGCAGCAAGGCTGCTGGCCTGAAAGGACGGAAAAGGGAACATGCAGAAAGCAGCCTGTCCAGTCCAGGCTCCCAGGCCCAACGCTGGCTGCTGCAGCCACTCCTAAACACTGGCGCTCATAGCTCAGCCCCTCACGATCGAAAATCTACGGGACCCCTGGCTCTGCTCTGGTAAGGGTAAGGCAGGGTCCTCCGGAAAAGCCGGTCTTCGGCCTGGCACTCAAGACCCTGCGCACCCCTGCGGCTCCCCATCTAACTCGCCCCATTCTTGCTCCCTCTCCTCACGGAGCTCTCTTCCTGGCTTATGTGGCTCCTCCAGCCCCGTTTTTGGCCGCGATCCGCTCAGCACTACAGAGCTTTGCTCCTGTCCGAACCCACAGGGAGAGGGAGCGGGTGCGGGAGCCGGAGCGGGGACATGTGTCACGTTCCGTGCCGAAGCTGGGGGCCGGGCGCACTGCGGAGGCTCCGGGACTCTTCTTCGTCTGAGCAGACAAGGAAAAGCCTGGATGCCGGTAAATGTGCGTGAGGTGCTTTGGTCCCCGGGGCCCGAGACCACCTGCCTCTCGGAGGAAGGCCCGGCCCGCAGCGACGGATACCGAAAGGTCAGACCCCGTATCCCTCCTCCCCTCAACACCACCTGCCGTGAGTCAGAGGCTCGCCACAAACAAGACCCTGCCGGGCTGCTACCTGAGCAGCGGGAGAGGCCGGACAGCAGAAGCAGCGCCAGGGCGCCGAAAGATGCCGTCGCCGCCATCACCTCTTCTCTGACTAGAGAAAAAGAGAAAGAGCTCCCATGAACCCGAGGGGCAGACAAGGAAGCGCGAGCGTAAGTGGCAGCAGCAGCCAATCATGCATCGAAGGGCCGGGCCGGCATTGTGACGTCGCTGGCAGCACTGACGTGACCCCTCCCCGAGCCAGGAGCCCATCCGGTCACGATCCCAACCCCAATAACGTGGCGGCCGCGGCGCTCTAGGCGCCGCGAGGGGGCGTGAGAATCGGTGCGACCGCGCGCGTGCGCAGTACGGGACCCGCGCCTGCCCCCAGACTTTGCACACCGTCAAATTCTCGCGAGAACGGCGTCTGCGTGTCGGGACGTGCGGAGTTTCTCACTTTCCGTCATGGCGCTGAAGGTAGCGACGGCCGCCAGCGGCGCTGCGAAGGCAGTGCTCAGGCCAGCCCTTTTCTGCCGTCCCTGGGAGGTGAGCAGCGAAAGGGCCAAGGGATCGCGCAGCGCTCGCGGGGGAGCGGTGGGGTAGCCGTTCCCGAAGCAGTCTGGAGTCCGATTGGCTGTGGGCCCCACCAGGGGCGGGGAGAGGGCTGTGCTCCGGGGTTGATTGGCCGCCTCTGCTGTCACTGAGGGGATTGGCCGACGTTGGCCCTGGGCCGGCTTCCCCCGCGTGTCCGCCTGGCTGGCGGGGGGCTCCGTACAGGCGGAGGAGAGTGGGCCGTAGCGGCCGGGTGTCACCTCCTTAGTGTATTTGAAGGAGTCCTGAGGCGGTCACATATTCCGGCCCGCCCTTCTCACACCGCTTCGGAAATCCGGTTGTGGGACTGTTTCTCTCCGGGTTCCCCTCTCGCGGATTGCTTTGCCACCTGTTACGGTGGCAAAAGAATCGGACTTTGCCAGTCATCGCCCATTCTCCCACAGTCTTAGAGCCCCAGATGCCTTTCCCCGAGATGCCTGGAATGGAAGGGAGCTAGGGTTTCTGAGGCTGCGGGCGTTTTGCTTCTGCTCTTCTCCGTCTGCGGTCTTACGTATTCGGGTCCAAGTCCTCTTTCCTTACACATATTTAAGATGAGGTTAATTTAGGTCCTAGCTGGGCTGGAAACCATCTGAAGCAGCTGCTATCCAGCATTGGCCCTGATGAGTAAGAAGTTTGACCTCTAGGCCATACTCCCCCACTGACCCACTGCGTGGCCTTACGCCAGTTCCTCTTCGGGTTCCAGTTTCCTCTTTGGGACCCAGAGGGAAGGAAATTTCACAATTTCAAAGGATCCTGTCAACTCTGACCTGCCAGAACTCCGTGACTTTGCTGCCATTCCCCAGGGATACCTCTACTTGCTGTGTTTTCTTCCTCTGATCTCTGGGGGAGACTGCTTATGCCTAATGAAATTCTTTTGACGTTGCTGATTTCTCCCACCTTGCTGCTGAAAGGATGGCAGTATATAGTGGCTTTCCAGAGGCTCTGGTGGCTCTAGCAGCTAGGTGCCTGTAGGCTTTCGGTGAAGACATATGCCTCCTCCCTGACCTCCCCTGTGTGTGTGCGCGTTGGTGTGAGAGTGGGGGACAGTGAATGGTCGGTAGCAGTGCCTTGCCTTGAGACTGACTATCCTGGGCATGAGAACCCCGAGAGAGGAACCCTAGGTCTTAGATCCCAGTGATTCGGACGACTTGGGAAAACACACAGCCACCATTGGCATGTGGTCCAACAGAAATGTGCCAAAGAGAGAAACGTCAGCAAGCATAAGATGTGGGGTGTGGCCGCCCTTTCTTTCCGTGGAACTATGAAAGGGTGATGGGAGAGCTGGAGGCGTGTGCGTATTAATCCTGCCACACACCTGGCTCCTTTGGTGGCTTCACAGGGAAGCCGGGGCACAAGGCAGAGCCTTTGCGACCTCCTGAAGGAAGGTGCATGCATCTGTCCAGTCAGGGCAGGGAAGTCTATCTGGAGCACTCTCTGGGTCTTTTGCCAAAGCTCAAAGGAATGCCTAGCGCAGGGACTGGGTGCGGGAGAGGTTCAGCCCTGGCGGTGATGTTGCCATCTGTGCGGGAGGTCCATGCCCTCAGGAGGCTGGCTCACTGCCACAGCTGAAGTCCAGGAGGAACTACAGCTGGGAGCTGCAGGGGTCCATCCCATGACCCTCCAGGGACACCAGCCTTGAACTCTGACCCGAGGGGCCAGTGGGGTGAAGGGGCAGTCATACTGTAGCACTGGCTACTGTGAGCAGCTCACACACTTCCTGTCGCCTAATCTTTCCAACAGTCCTGGAAAGTGGGTGTCTCTGTTTTGTGAATTTCAAATGAGGCCATGAAGCCATCTCAAGAGGAGTGGATGGTGGATTTGGAGTGACGTCTCCGCACTCCCCATTTCTTTCTTCGTTTTCTGATGTGCTTGTTCCTTATGACCCAACTCTGGGCCACTGTGCTGGGTCCTGGGGTGACAGTATTGGACCAGACTGACTCGACCCTTCCTCTTGGGCTCAGTGATAAGCTAGGGAAAGGGGTGGGTAGGGCATCAGGGCGTCAGGGAAAGCTTCTGTGGAGGTCCATGGAAGCTGCCTTCTGTATGCTTATAAGAGCCCACAAATAAGATGACTCCAGATGTTGATAAGTGCCTGTGCTGCTGGCTGCTGGTCAAGTGAAAGGGCCTCTGCAAGTCACAGGGAAGACCTCAGGTGTGTTCCTAGGTGGGGCACAGTGGGGAGGGAAGCTTCTCCTACGGTGGAACCTGGGGCCTGGGCTTCTTCCAGGACAGCACCTGGCACATTTGGCTCAGGCAGCTTTGGCTCTGAAGCTGTCAGGCTTCTAGGCAGGGGGTTGGGGACATGGCATCCAGTGGTCCTTTCTGAAGGCCTCCCTAGAGTTGGGTGTCGGTTATCAACCTTCCAGAAATGGCTGGATATCCCTACATGTTGTTTTCTGTTTCTAACTCTGAAGGGCCATTCCCCACGGGGCCGATAATACTTGTCTCAGGGAGGCCAGAGGCTGGGTACTGCCTTTTTATCTCCTTGTTCTGCTCTTTCTGTGGCAACCACATACCACTTTTGTCATAAGGAAAAGTGATGAGCGAAGTGATGGTATGATTGTTGCCAGGGTTAGTTAAGAAATTGATCGAAGAACGGCCGAGTATGATGGCTCACGCCTGTAATCCCAGCACTGTAGGAGGCTGAGGCAGGCAGATCACCTGAGATCAGGAGTTCAAGACCAGCCTGACCAACATGGAGAAACCCTGTCTCTACTAAAAATACAAAATTAACCGGGCGTGGTGGTTCATGCTTGTAATCCCAGCTATTCGGGAGGCTGAGGCAGGAGAATCACTTGAACCCAGGAGGCAGAGGTTGTGGTGAGCCGAGACCTCACCATTGTACTCCAGCCTGGGCGACAGAGCAAGACTCCATCTCAAAAAAACAAAAGAAATTGACCGAAGAGCTGAAGGAAGCAGGAGGCTTCAGAACTGGCCACAGTGGGGACGGTCCCTTTTTCCTTCCAACTTGGCTTTCTGGGCTGGACATCAAACCAACCGCTGGCATTTGGGTCTCTCTACCAGGTTCTAGGTGCCTATGAGGCCCCCTCGAGGAGCAGCTCCTCAGTAAGTACCTGCCCGCACCCACGCATGTGTCGTCTCCTTGTGGCCATGAGTGTGCATGTATGGCCTGTGTCCTTTCCCCTGAGATGCTCTTGCAACCTTGGCTGATGCTTGTGTCTTCTTTTTCCTCCTCTTCTAGCAACAAACGATTGTGAGTATCCTTCTTCTCTGTCTGTTGGGTTTGGGGGGCTCTCAGTTGCTTTGGGGTTGACTAAATTCCAGGCATAGGTGGGCTGCTGCTGACCCAGAAGCCCCAGATGAGCAGCCCTGTCTTCACCCTCTGCCTCTCACAGCCTCCATCAGCTAAGTATGGCGGGCGGCACACGGTGACCATGATCCCAGGCGATGGCATCGGGCCGGAGCTCATGCTGCACGTGAAGTCCGTTTTCAGGTGTGGAGCGCCTGGGCCCTGCCTTGTCCCCAGCCAGGGGGCCCTGGGGACTTTATGCCGAGAGGGGCATTGCGCCCAGAAGCACTCGGTGAGGCCGTGGCAGGATGGCCTGTAAGCCCAGGACTTGCGTCCCAGTGCCTGTGATCCCACCAGGCTGGCCTGGGCTCAGGGAAGGTGGCACCAGTCCTGCCGCAGTGCGCATTGTTGAGTTCGAGTGTGTCCCCATCAGTTGGTGAAGGTGGGCCCAGTCCTCTCTCAATCAGAGCCAGGTCAGGGCAGGTAGCAACAGGGAAGAGGTAGCTGGGGCAGGCTTCCTGGAGGAGGTGTGGGGAAGGCCTGGGCCGGCCTCCCTGACCCTGCTCTGCCTCAGGCATGCATGTGTACCGGTGGACTTCGAAGAGGTGCACGTGAGTTCCAATGCTGATGAAGAGGACATTCGCAATGCTATCATGGCCATCCGCCGGAACCGTGTGGCCCTGAAGGGTGAGCTCCAGGGCCAGGGGCCGGGATGGGGCCCTAGGCGTGATTTCTTTTACCTCCCTTCGAGCTGACTCTGGTGGGGCCCTGAGGCTCTGATTTCAGGGCTCATCTGGCTCGAGAGCACCCTTGTGCTTGGAGGCTGGACGGATGCCACTGGCCCCTGCTTCCCTTCCTCCAGGTGTCCTGGGTAGTAGGGCAGAGCCCGGCCAATCCATGGCCTCCTCCAGGCAGCCACTGCCTGCCTGAGTGTGGCGCCTTGATGTGGGGCCTGGCAGTAGCACCACCAAGGTCACCTTGCTAGCTCTAGCCTGGCCAGCTAGCCTGTTAGTAGTAAAGACCCTGGGCGGGGAATGGCATGGCTGCCTGGCTGGTTGCCAACCTTTCTTCATTTGTTTACTTGTTCGTTCCTTTGTTCAGTAGCTATTCATGGAGCGCCTGCTGCGCGCCAGGTGCCGGAGATCCCTGAGCATGTAGCCCCGTGGGGCTTAGGCTGGAAGTTGCATTCTTGTGTTCCATGAAGTATTTTTGCTCCCGCTAAACCTGTGTTGTGTTCTGTAGGCAACATCGAAACCAACCATAACCTGCCACCATCCCACAAATCCCGAAACAACATCCTTCGGTGAGGCCCAGGTGTATGGGCCGGCGGCTTGGCGGGGCTGGGGGCTGCCGGCGGAGTCTGGCTCCAGTCAGCCGCCTGTCAGGCCTAGCAGCCTCTTTCTCTGTCCCCTCCCAGCACCAGCCTGGACCTCTATGCCAACGTCATCCACTGTAAGAGCCTGCCAGGCGTGGTGACCCGGCACAAGGACATAGACATTCTCATCGTCCGGGAGAACACGGAGGGCGAGTACAGCAGCCTGGAGCATGAGGTGTGCACGGGGGCTGGGGGCGAGCCCCACTGGGGCCAAGATTATGGGGAGAGCTTAAGGAACCAGGGACAGGCCTACCTTCCGTGGGCAGGGGCCATCCTCGAGGGAGAAGCTGGGAATACGCAGACAGGGCTGCTTCCTACCGGGGCCCCGTTGCAGCAGCTCGTTTTGCCATCACTGCTCTCCAGTAGGACATGGTTCTCTTCTCCTCGTCCTCTCCTCAGAGTGTGGCGGGAGTGGTGGAGAGCCTGAAGATCATCACCAAGGCCAAGTCCCTGCGCATTGCCGAGTATGCCTTCAAGTTGGCGCAGGAGAGCGGGCGTAAGAAAGTGACAGCTGTGCACAAGGCCAACATCATGTATGTCCCCTGTCCCCCAACTGCTCTGCGAGCAGTCCAGAAGCAGCTGCAGTGGTCTGCTTGGGCCTGCTCTCAGGGATCTGTGGTTCTAAAGCCCAGCCACTCACCAAGGGGCCACCCCAGGCGTATGCCCCGTTGTCCCCAAGGCCTTACCAGAGCCGACAGTTAGGGGAAGTGGAGTGGGATTATGTCCTTTTTGCTAGTGAGGGACAGGTTAGAAGTCAGACCCCAGCCTTCCCTCCAGCTGACTGTTGCGATGGCCCTAACCCCCACCAGGAAACTGGGTGATGGGCTTTTCCTGCAGTGCTGCAGGGAGGTGGCAGCTGGCTACCCCCAGATCACCTTCGAGAACATGATTGTGGACAACACCACCATGCAGGTACTAGCCTGCCCAGTGCCATCCCCCTGCCCTGGGTGCCCTGGGCTTCTTGCACCCGTGCCCCCGAATCTGCCCCTCAGCCAGCCCCCTCCTTGACCCGCAGCTGGTGTCCCGGCCCCAGCAGTTTGATGTCATGGTGATGCCCAATCTCTATGGCAACATTGTCAACAACGTCTGCGCGGGACTGGTTGGAGGCCCAGGTCTTGTGGCTGGGGCCAACTACGGCCATGTGTATGCGGTGTTCGAAACGGTGAGTGCCGGCGGCGGCCCTGTTCTGTCCGCAGACACATGGAGGCGCACTCGCCCACCCGGGTGGTCTGTTCAAAGTGCACCCTGTCATCCCAGAGCATTTTCACCACCCCACATGAGCTGTCCGCCCTCACACCCACCCCAGCCCCTGGCACCCACTAATGGGCTTTTGTCCCTGTGGAGTAGCCACAGGAGCGGTCACCACCCCACATCCTTGCACCCTCCACCCACTCTCCATCCCGCCTCTTCCAGGCTACGAGGAACACTGGCAAGAGTATCGCCAACAAGAACATCGCCAACCCCACGGCCACCCTGCTGGCAAGCTGCATGATGCTGGACCACCTCAAGTGAGTGGCTCCTGGTGCCCCCCATGCCCCCGGCCAGCCCTCTGGGCCCTAGGGACTGAAGGCTGGCTGTCCCATCCTCTAGGCTGCACTCCTACGCCACCTCCATCCGTAAGGCTGTCCTGGCGTCCATGGACAATGAGAATGTGAGGCTCCCCTCACCCCCTGCCCTGCTGCCCCCACCAGCCTTCCTCTCACACTGACCACGGTCCTCAGGGGAGGGTGGTACTAGGTCTGGTAGGGCCTATGGGCCTTAGCTGGTGCCACGGCCCCCCTGGTGGCAATCCCAGCCTCTGTAAGCCACAGGAGATAACAGGTAGCCCCGGGCCACCAGTAGCAGAGGTGACAGGGTCTGGCGTGTGCCGAGCCTGCCTCTCTCCTACAGATGCACACTCCAGACATTGGGGGCCAGGGCACAACATCTGAGGCCATCCAGGACATCATCCGCCACATCCGTGTTGTCAACGGCCGGGCTGTGGAGGCCTAGGCTGGCCCAGAAATCTCGGTTTGCTCCTCAGATCCCCCTTCTCACTCCAGCATCCCAGCCAGCCTGGTACGCAGAGCACAGAATAAAGCAGCTTCTCCCCAGACTTGGTGTGGGCCTCCCTCACTCCAGGCACTGGTGTTCAGTCCACACTTTATTAAGAAAGGAACACGCATACCTCCGAGGCCCTCCCGGGGGTCTCAGGCAGAACACGCTCTGAGAGCCGGGCCTGGCTCCAGTGTCCGTCTGCCCTGCAGTTGAGGGGAGCTGGCGCCTAGCAGGGTGCGGGAGCTGTCCCGCTTTCCCTCTAGGCTTGGAGAGCTGGGGGCGGAGCCTTGGCTGGCCTAGGGGTTGAGCCAGGGGTGCTGGAGGCAGTCAGCTGCGCTGGCCCGCTTTTCGGGGATGTACTCCATCATGGGCAGCAGGAAGGCACTGAACTGTGTGGCCTGCTCCAGGGGCCACTCGTACTTCTCCATCAGCACCTCGTACAGGCCCCAGTGCTTGAGATTGTGGATGTGCCGCAGCTCTCCTGCAGACAGGCCGCTGGCGTCAGGCTCCATCTCTGTCCCACCGCCTGCCTGCTGCTTAGGCCCATCCCGCCGCCTGCCTGCTGCTTAGACGCAGTGTTCCCGCTGTTGCAGAGCCCGCGGTCCCCATCCCACCCTCCCTGCAGCTACCTGGCCTGAGCCTGCCTGGGCCCTCACCTCTCCGGTTGAAGAACTCCCGGGAATAGCGGCCCGAGAGGGCAAACGTTGGGGGGATGTCCCCCAGAAGCTCCACAATGTGAGCGATGTGGTCTGTGGGCAGAAAGAGGAGGTTAGGGGCGGGCAGGAGGCTGGGAGACTGAGCTCAGGGCCCACATCCCCTACCCTCATCACGACTGTAGTCTTCTCCAGAATGCGGCTCGAACAGGTAGTCTCCAGTAGCCAGCTCGAAGGCCTGGAAGGGGGAGGAGGTGAGGCTGCTGGCCGGTAGACTGGTGGCCCTGGGCACAGGGCAGTCCGGGCGGGCGTACCATGCAGGCCGTGCTCCAGATGTCCGCCGGGGGGCCATACTCGGCACCAATCAGCACCTCGACGGCCCGATACTGCCGAGTCTGGATGTCCTCTGTGAAGTGCTTGTGCTGGAGGCAATGGGAGTCCTGGGGCTGGGGCAAGGCTGGCTGCCCCCACAGACCCTACCCCACCCAATCCACGTACCCGAGGAGCTTGGTGGTGCTTGCTCTGAGCCTCAGGGTCCCCAGATCTCCCAAGAGGGACAGGCCAGGTGATCTGAGGCAGAGGCTGACCCCTTCCTAGTGGCCTCTGCCCTTCGCCACGGCCCAGTGCTACTGACTGGGCAGGACTGATGCTGAACCATCTGATGGTTCATGTGCACTGCAGGCCGCAGCGGGGCTCCCCAAGAGTGGGCCTGTGCCTCCACCCTTGGACCAGGGTCCCCACTCTGTTCTCCCAGGCTTGCTCGTACCACCCAGCAGGTTCATACCACCCAGCAGGCATTGCCCAGGTCTGCGATCTTGATCTTGATTTTATCTGCATTTTGGGGCTCCAGGGGGTTCACCAGGAGGTTTGAGGCACCGAATGGTGCTGGGGAAGGAAGAGCAGAGAGACTGAGCTGCTTTCACTCCTGCAAGCCCTGCCTGCCCACCACCTGCCACCCAACTTACTGCTGGGCGACAGGAGGCCCCCGGTCTCGCGCTGATTGGATGAGCCAGAGAGGATGGAGCAGGAGGCAGGAGAGAAAAGGGAGCCAGAGAAGCCTGAGGTCTGTGAGGCGGGGCTGAGGCTGCGGCTGCCCCCTGGGGCGGGGGAGGAGGAGGCTGGGGAGGGGCCTGCCCTGGCGCCCCCAGGGTGGCAACCTGAAGAGGAGGTGGAGCCGCTGCCCGCCTCCAGTCTCAAGCCGGAGTCTGGGGAGACGGGGTGGAGGTGGAGGGTGAGCAGATTCTCTGCAGCCTGCACTGGGCTCCACAGCCCGGCACCCGCTGTGGCCCCTCACCCTCGGCCTGGGCCGCGGCCTCCATGGCCTCCAGCCTCTGCAGGTCCCGCAGCCGCTCCTCCAGCAGCCGCTTCTGCTGTTTTCGCTTGCGCCTCATCTTCTTCCTCTTGTTTTTGGACAGCTTACCCGTCTGCCGTCAGAGCCAGGGTCACCCCAGGGTTCCTATTGCCCGCCCCAGTCAGCGTCAAGTGGAGGTTTCCCTGCATGGCTGCCAGGGAAGAGGCCTCTGGGCCCCAGGGCTCCTATGGATGCCAGAATGTGGCACCAGCTCCTCACTGCTGTCCCTGCCTCCCCGCCTGTGGCCCAGCTCCCCACAGCTCCATCAGGAGTGGGAGGACCTAGCTGGTCCGCCTCAGGGTGCTCTCTGTCCCCTCCCAGCCCCAGCTAAGGCAGCCAGAAGTGGCCATTCAAGGAAGACAGCATCCTTTCACCAAGAGTAGTTTGGGGCACATGACCCACCCCGGGTATCACCCTCAGCCAAGCCACCCAGCCTTTTGGGAGTGCCACTGTGGGAGTGTGGGAAGGTGGGGGAGTGGAGTCAGTGTGGCCCAGGGGTGAGCTCTGAGATGGCCTCTGGTTTGCTCAGATGGGAGAGGATGCAAGGGAGAGAGGGGCCCCCCAACTTACCAAGGCCTCCTGGGGGGCAGTGCTGACTGGGAGTGCAGGTGGGGAGCAGGGGGACAGGAGGGTTGGAGACTCAGGCAGGGGCTCAGGCCCAGAGGCCCTGCCCCTGCCCCATGCGGGTCCTTGGTACCTATGGAGCGGGAGGGGGGTGGCGCCCCTGCCTGCTGCCACTTGGTAGCCTCGGCTGCCAGGCGCCTGACGTAGGCGTCCCCCACACACAGCAGGATGTTCTCGGGCTTGATGTCCGTGTGGATGATCTTGCACTTGGTGTGGAGGTAGTCCAGGCCGTGCAGCACCTGCAGAGAGCCGCACGTGACCTCCAGCAGCTCCTGCCCAGGCCGAGCTGGGCAGACCGGTGGGCAGCACTCACCTGCCTCACAATGCTCTTCACGCAGGGCACAGGCAGGCCCTGGTAGTTGGACTTGATGATCCATTTGAGGAGCTGGTGGCCCAGCACCTCCAGCACCATGCACACATCTGGGCCGGGAGTGAAGGGTGGCCAGCGGGCAACAGCTGGGGGAACAGCAAGGCTCGGGCCATGCAGAGGTGGGGAGGCAGGATGTGCCCTGGGCAGTCCTGGTCACCATTATGCTGGTGTCATTGATAGTGTCCCTGTCACTCGACAGGTATGCCAGTTGGGATAATGCATTTTGTGGTCATCCTAGAGGAGCAGGCACAGAGGCCTCTCGGGACAGCCCAGTCCCACGCCAGTCATGCCATCGGGCCTCTTGGCATCCCCCAGAGGGAAGGCAGTGCTACAGAGGCAGCATCTGCCATTTGGGGTAACAGCAAGGTCCATGGGTCATCACTAGGTTGTCACCACCACGTAAACACCGTTACCCAAAGGGGCACGGTCACATCAGAGACTTGAGGTACTGGGAGGGCTGCAGTGAGGACCCCGGTTCACCAGCTCTTCCTGCAAAGGATACGGACTCCATTGGCTCCTGAGACCCTGAAGTCATCAATGAGCTGGACAATGGTCTCTCTCTTGGGGTCACTGGGGTCGCTGTCCCGGACCTGGAGTAAAAGCCAAGGGTCCACAGATGCTTCCGACCTGCCCTCTCCAGCAGCTCCCTTCAGTGTACCCTGAAGCAGCTCTAGCCCCCATTCCTGCTCCAGCTGCGCCATGCTGGGAGAAAGGCCACCAGCCCCTCCTGTCCCTCACTCGTTCCTCCAGATCCTCCCCTTCTGGCCCAGCCAGCTGGAGGCTGCCCCTTGGGGAGCCCCGCCCTGCTCCACAGAGCCCCGGCAGGCCCTGCACCCACATTGCCAGGCCCCAGGAGCTGGGAGTGGGCAGGGGAGGCGCCTCACACATTTCAGGAGCTTGATCTCATCCACAGCTGTCTCCGTGTAATGTCCTGCACTCTTCACCACTTTCAGGGCCACAAAGCGCTTGCGCCTGCAATACCGAGACCCTTGTAGGCTGTGGCCCCAACCAAGCCCAGGGACAGGATCCCAGCCAGCTGGGTCCGGAGGGGGGGCAAAGGAGGCACTCACTGGATGTCCCAACAGAGCCAGACGGTAGAGAAGTGGCCCCAGCCCAGTTTGCGCACCACGTGGTACCGCCCATTGAACAGGTCACCGATCTTCACAGGGTAGTAGCCGCCTGCCAAGGGGTGGCAATAGATCAGGGCGGTGGGGGTCCTCCCCTGGGTCACTCCCCTGGGTCCCCAAACAGCTTGGCCCCACTAGCCATCTGGCCTATGTGGGCCCGGGCTGCCCTGGGTCCCTGCAGTGGCCATCAGGCCGCATGTGTCCAAGGCCAAGCCTCACCCTTGCAGTAGTCCTTGGGGTCTTCCTGTTCCTCGTCATCGGAGCCCAGAAGCCCCTGCAGCATCTGAGGCGCTGGTGTGGCCAGGGCTGGTTCAGAGCCTGAGGACTCGGGCCCGCAGGAGGCCTGTGAGCTGTGGGTGGGGTAGGTGGGCAGTGAGTGTGAGAGACGCCAGGGGCCCTGGGTGCCCGGGCCGAGCCCTACCTGCTGCTGCTGCCGCCACTGTCCCCACCACCGCCTGTGCTGGCGCTCATCCCGGCTGCGCTGCGCAGCCAGCAGCTCCGGTGCCCCGGGCGGCTACTCCTGTGGGGCCCGGCCGCGGCCTATGAATTTATAGCCTCTGCTGCTGCTGATCTCACCCGCCTTTATAAATAGCCTCCCAGCTGCTCGGCTGTGGGCAAGGTATGCAGCACGGGGAGAGCCCAGCCCCCAGGCCAAGCCCCTTCCTGCTCCAGGCCCACCCTGGAGGCAGAGGGGGCTATTGCTGGGGGACCAGGGGCAACTGGGCCCCCAGGCTGAGTGCCTGCACCTGAGCTAAGTGGGAGGTCCATGCAGGGGTGAAGTAACCCGTACCCCAGGCCTAGCTCCTGTGCTCCAGTGCCCACCTTGGGGACATGCTCCACTTGGCGATCTGGTCCTTAGGCCAAGCCGCCACCACTCATGCCCCTGTGGACATCCTCCCGGAGGTGCCCCTCTCATTCCCATGGGAACTCCATCCCCGGCTGCTCCCAGCTGCTTCCTGCTGCTACTGCATTTCATCAGCTTCTAGGACAGGTGGGAGCCCCATGCCTTCTAAATGTGGCGTTACTAGGGACCCCTCATTTCTACTACCAGAGGCACCAGGCCTGCTGAGGGGAGGCCTGGGAGCTTGTCAGCCCAGAACCTGCTCCTGTGGCCCTGCCTGGCATTCTGGCTCCCAGCACCTGCTTTCCCTCTCCCCCATTTGCCAAGTGCCTGCCGTGGGCTCCTCCATAGGACATGGGGGAGACGGCAAGAAGCCACTCGCTGTTGGGGACAAGAAAACCCATAGCCACTTTCCCATGAGTGTGGTGGTGACTAAGGGGCCTGTGACCTAGAGGCTGCATCCTGAGAGAACAGGAGAAATTTGGTCCCCAGAAGCATCCGGGGCAGCACAGGGCACAGCTCTCCACGTGCTGGTCACAGTGGCTGAATGGTTCGGGGGCAGGAGCTAGAGCACTGGAGCCTGTGAGTTCAATGTGGAGCTTGGGCAGCGTAGTGGGGGTTGGTCACTGAGCTGCTCAGCAGATCACTCTGGCTGCTTCAAGGACAAGGGAACAGAGGGGTGAGAGTGGGGCTGTGAGGCCAGCTAGGGACTGCTGGAGGAGTCCCAATGAAGGGGATGGTGCTCGGCAGGGAGGGGGCTTGTCCCAAGATATCGATGCAGTGTTCCTGAACTGGCACTGGTGGAGGGACTGCCTTCCTGTGGGGCCAGGGAGGTCAAGGGGAGAGTGAAGCCCGGGTACCTGATGGCCTCTCTCTGTCCGTGGGCAGCAGGTCATAGCCATGGGGCTGAGGGGCTCCCAGGTCAGGAGAGCACTGAGTCAACTCGGACAGGGAAAAGCAGGGGCTGGGGACTGGGCCCTTTCTAAAAAGACATTTCTGGCTTGATGGCTCACGCCTGTAATCCCAGCACTTTGGGAGGCTGAGGCGGGCAGATCACCTGAGGTCAGGACTTTGAGAGCAGCCTGGCCAACATGGCAAAGTTCTATCTTTACTAAAAATACAAAAATTAGTCGGGTGTGGTGGCAGGTGCCTGTAATCCCAGCTACTTGGGAGGCCAAGGCATGAGAATTGCTTGAACCTGGGAAACAGAGGTTGCAGTGAGCCGAGATCACGACACTGCACTCCAGCCTGGGAGAGCGAGACTCCATCTCAAAATAAAAAGACATTTCTATTTTATTTCCAGATGTAATTTTCCAGCAGGCAAATAAATACAGTGGGAAGAGGGGGAAGGAAGGGGATCCTTATAAATTAGAAAGAAGCCCAGGTAGGGAAAGGCAGGTGGGCTGGCTGGCAGGGGAGGTGGCAGGCAGGGAGCCCACTGCTGGGCACAGTGCCTGGCTGTGTACCCTCGCCCCTGGTTCTGCTGGCTCCCTCGGTGGCTGGCTCGGTTCCGGGGTTGTAAGGCACTGCGGTGGTGGTGGATCCGGCTTGCTCACAGGTCAGTCACTTTGTTCTCCACCAGGGCAGCGACCTGCTGCAGGCGGCAGGCCAGCTGCAACTTCTGGCCCACAGGGTCCTCCTCCAGGGCACTGATAATCTGTCCGGGCAGAGGAGGGTTACCGTCTGAGCCTTCCCCTGTCTGCTGGCCCAGGGCTGCCCACCCTGCTTCCATCTCCACGGGAGCCTAGGGTTCCAGTGGGGGCTGCCTGGTGTCTCCCTGAGAAATCTGAATGAAAGCCTGAGTCCCTTCCCCAGCCTGGGCCCCGCCAGCATAGAGTGGCAGCCCTGCTCCTCTCAGGGCATCCACGGGCATCCCTCCCCACCGCACCTCCCCTCCAGCGTGCCCTGGCTCACCTGGTCGTAGCACCTGTGGATGTGGTTGTAGAGTTCCTGCAGAGCCTCCAGACAGTGGGGGGCAGAAGTGTAGTTCTGGGGGCACCACGTAGAGGGAGGCAGTGAGGTCCCAGCCTGGTCTTCAAGCCCCAAGCCTTCTCCTCCTGCCCCCGCTCTGCTAGCCTTTCCACCCACACGTGGACAGGTACACCCCTGGGCCAAGCCTCACCCTGGAGAGCTCAGCCAGAGCCGAGTTCATCTCCTGGTAGCTCGCCGGAGAGCTCTGGTGAATGTCCGCATAGTATCTGGAGGAGCAGACTTAGTAAGGGTGGGGCAGTCCCCGTCCCTGAGCCCCGCTGCCTCTGACACCCACCTCTCCACCATCTGCTTGTAGCGCGGGATCTCCCGGGCGTAGAGCAGCTTGTTCACTGGGGAATCCTGCTCCGGAGGGAGGGGAGGCGCAAGGCATGAGCTAGGAGGTGAAGGAGCCCCCATCATGCTGCCACCGCCCACCCAGGGCGCTGCACCGAGCCCTCTAGGCTTCCCCCATAAGCCTTTCCTCCTCCAGGCTGGTGCTGTTCTCACCCGGCCCACTTTATGCTCCGAGGTGGTACAGGAGTCAATGAAGGTCTGGGCGATGACAGCAAGGATGGCGTCCACATTGTCCGACACCCGCACATCAAAGATGAGTTGTGGGTTCTTCAGGGCATTCACCCAGAACCGCAGCAGAAGACTGGGGGTGCAGGGTGGGCATGGACGTGAGGCCCTTGTCCCGGTGACCTGGGCCCTAGATCTTCTAAATTCCAGAAACGCTGGGCGGGTGAATCCACCCTGGGAGCGTCCTGGTCCGTCTGGGACTCAGTGGATCCTGTGCACAGCAGGGGTGGGGCAGCAGGAAAGGCACCTGTTAGTCTTCCAGATGTGAAGGGTCCCTGGATCCTCAATGCCGTGCTTCTCTGCTAGCTCATCCAGGAGGTCAAACAAGTATTTCACAGCGATAGGGACCGGCCGGTTCACGCTGAGGATGGCCTGGAAGGCGTCGTCCACAAACTTCTGCAGCGTGCCCTGCGAGGCAGGGGACGGGGGCCGTGTGGAGGACAGGATGTGGGGGGCGTTCATGGTTGAGGCCACCCCTGCCCCTCCAGGATCATGCCCCCTGCCCCCTGGCTCAGCGGGACTCCTGGCTGAACCTCCCCTCGGGCCTAGCTGCCCGGGCTGCACCGACCTTCATGGAAAGCAGACGGGTGAGGTAGATTTCCGGAATAGCCTTGGCCTGAGCCGGCTCCCGCTCCCGCAGGCTGCTGTGCCGCACCTTGGCCTCTTCTGGCTCCTCGGTGGCTTTTACCAGGTGCCAGAGGTGCACCCCGCCCTCCTCACCATCCTCCAGCTTGGGGACGTCTGGGGACACAGGAGCCTGGCCTCAGGGCTCTGCCCCCTGCCCCTGGCCTGGACTGCCCAGTGCATTCCCCCTACAAGGTGGGGAGGGTGGGGACTGGAAGAAAGGAAGGAGTTGGGCAGAGGAGCTCAGGGGAGCCCCCAGGCCATTGGCCCAGCCTTGGGCGGGGTGGGGCGGGGTATGCAGCCAAGGCAGATGCGTGGCCGGGAATTCTGCCTGCCCAGCCTGGACTCCAGTGGCTGGAGCCAGTGCCTAGCTCAGGGCCGACCCTGAGGGACTCACTTTCTCCCAAGGGGCAGCTCTGGGCCACGTTCTGGGAGACGGCACTGCCACTATGCAGCTGAGGGACGAGCCCCACTGTTGCTCCATCTGGGACCTGGCGGAGATGGGAGTGGAGGTGGTGCTGACCCCAGCCAGGCGCCCACGCCGCTCCCGCCCTGCCTGGCCTTGACCGCCTCACACCTTGTAGTGCTGCAAGGTGTTGAGTCTCTTCCAGTGGTTGTGGGTCACAGATGTCAAGTCTTCATCTGACAGGGTCAGGTGACCAGCCAGGCCTGAGCGCCACTCTGGAGGGAGTCAGGGAAGTGGATAGTCCACATCCTGCTCTCCTTGCCCCACGCTCAGAGTAGGGCACAGCTGAGGCTCTCCAGGTGCCAAGGGGTGGGGGAAGGGTCCCTGGGATGGGTGGGCAGGGCTGGCTCTCTCACCAAGGTCTAGGGCATGCACTGAGGGCCTCTGGGAGAAGGGGGTGCCCTTGTAGACTTGGTCCAACACCTTCTCCTTGACCTGGGTGATGGTGTCGGTGTCGAGCACCCGAGCGGGCACACGCTGCACCTCGCTGCTGTCTGCAGCCCCGCCAGCCCTGGGCCCCACCAGCACCATCAGCGTCAGGGGCCGGAACTCCACATCCTCCCGCAGCAGGCGACTATCATTCAGGGTCCGTTTGGCCTTGCCTGTCACGGCGTCCACAGGGCCCTTGTCCACCTGGTACTGGATGGCCCGGAAGAGCATGTACAGTGGCTCACCGGCCACCTCCTGCACCGCCAAGATGACCTGGCATCAGCCAGGGAGAGGGTTCAAAGTCCCCTTTCCAAAGCCCCCCTTGCCGGGCCTTGGTCAGATAAGGCATAGGCAGCAGCCCCCACATGGTGGGAGGGGAGGATTCTGCCACTCAGGGCTGGGGGCAGGTGGGACAGTGCCCCTCACCCTCAGGAAGGTGTACAGGCAGATGGACAGCCAGTTGGTGAGCAGTTTCTCCACCATGGTCTCTGTCCTGCGGGGAACCAGTCACAGGGTCAGGCCTTCATGCCCGTGTCCCTGGGGAGGACGTCTCAGTTTCCTTTCCCCCACCTCCTGGGGCTTCCTGGCTCCACCCGCCCTGGGACAGAGCCCACCCAGGGCACAGTGGGGGCAGGTCTGTGGTGAGCTCTCACTCCTACCACTGGGTCCAGGTCAAGGCCAACCTGCGTAGCATGAGCTTGGGGTTTCTGTGCACGTAATGGGCCGCCAGGTCACCCAGCAGGGTCCTCATGATGTCGGTCAGGTACTCCAGCTTGCCATGCAGCGCCAGCGACAGCAGCGAAGCCACATGGCAGCGGTCCCTCTGGGTAAAGCTGGGCTGCTCCTCCAGGGTATGGATGAGCTGGGCAGGGGTTGGAGGCTTGTCCTGGGAAGCCCCACTCTTACCCCGCCTTTGTCTCAGACCAGCAGGTCCCCAGCCCACCTTCCTTGCCCACCGGGGACCCCTGCCCCGCGGCCCTCACCGTGAGGAGGAAGAGCTTGCTGTTGAGCAGGTTGGAGAGCTGCGTGAGGCCCTGGCGCACAGTGGCGCAGCGGCCATCCTCCCCCTGCCCCTCGGGCTGGGGCTGCAGCGGGTAGCTGCCGTGGCCAGGGAAGAAGGCTCGCTCGGCGTAGGTGTGGTAGTCCAGGAAGGGGATCCCGCTGGCCTCCAGGTCGCTGCTGAGGTCGGTCATCTCCGTCATGAGGTCTGCAGGCCAGGAGCCGCTGAGGTGTGAGTTCCGGCCCGTGGGCGCCCAGTCCCCGCGCCCTGTCTCCGCGCCCACCTGTGAACTCCTTGCGGCACTGGTCTCCGACGCCGGTCTCCAGGCTCTCCAGCTGCAGCAGCACCTTCTGGTAGTCCCGCAGGGCCTGCTTGCTCTTGTGCCTGCAGCCCAGGGCCAGCATCAGCCAGGGCCAGGGCCAGGCGGGTCGCTGGCCGGGACACCCTTGCCCATGGCGAGGAAGGAAGTGTGCTGGGGGTGGGGGTCTCACCTATACATGAGGGTGAGGAGGAGCACGGCGGCAATCAGCACAGCAGCGCCCATGCCCAGGCCTGCCTGGGCCTCCACGGGAAAGGCGGACAGTGGGGGCTCGGCCTCATACTGTACAGGGCCCAGGGCCAGCTGCAAGTTGCCCATCTGCACCTGCGGGGGGCGGGGCTCCTGAGTACATGCTGGCGGCGCCCGCTTCACCTGCCCACCCAGAACGAAGACTCACCACAAACTGTGGCAGGACGGAGCCATTGGCAGGCTGTGGGGCACGCACAGGTGGCTCACAGTACAGGTGGGTGCGCGTGAGCGTCTTCACCAGGCACTCACCGCGGCCGATGTACACGCGTACCTCCTCCTTGCTGATGCCCAGGTTGAGGCCCTCACCCTGGGACGCACATGGGAGCCTGAGCTGCTGGCCCCACAGAGGCAGCCTGAGTACCCTGGTGGGGCAGGGTTGCAGGTGGCCCTCACCTCCACGTCCAGGATGTGGCCTGGCTTGAGGCGGTAGGGGCGGGCGGGCCCCTCGTGGCTGAGGGGTGCCAGGCGGGGGTTGGGCTGGTACAGGAAGCCCTGGCCCCCGCTGGCACTGGCGAAATCCACTTGCACATTGTCTAGGGTGAAGAAGACCCGCCTCAGGCGGGCCCCATCTGGCACGGCAGGGCTCCAGCAGAGGAGGAGGCTGGACGAGTTGACAGAGCAGACGGTGGAGCACTGTGGGGTGTTCAGGGCCGGCCGCAGGTGGAGTGAGCTGGGCTCCACTGTGCGCTGCCAGGGCCATGGCGGCCCCCTCCCCCTCCCCACTGGGCATGGTTAGGGACAGCCCTGTCACCTGCTGGTGAGGGGCTCACCTGCAGGAGCCCCCCACCAAGCTGGATACAAGCCTGGGGGTCTGCAGCAGGGGCTCCACAGCTCCTCCTTGGCTCTGGGTCCCGGGGCTGAGTCCTGGAAGCCTGCACCGCGCCATCAGCCTCCAGCCACACAGACAGCAGGGGCCGCTGCGCCGCATCTAGGCCAGTGCCCCTGACTCGGATCAGCCGCCCACCCCTGTACCCCGATGAGAGTCGGGATGTGGACGGGCGGTGGGCAGCACACCGCCGCCCTCACCCCTCCTTCCCTCCTACCGGTGCACAGGCTGGCCTGTGGGCTGACCCTCACCCCCGAAAGCTGGCGCTGGGCTCTGCTGCTATAAGCTGGGGGTTGGCAGTGTAGCGGAAGGGGCTGGCGAGCAGTGTGCGCTGCACATGGCCAAAGACCACAAGGACCGCTGCTTCTCCTGGGACAGCCTGGGGCCTGGTACGGCACACGATGGCCTCGGGACACACTGGCTCCAGGCTGCAGGGTGGGTGGCACGGTCGCTCATCTCTGCTGTAACTACCACCCCCCGACCCCAGCCCTGGCCCAGCCCCCATAGTAGAAGCCTTACTTTGCCTTCGTTGACAAGGGCAGGGACTACCAAGGCTGGTCACAGCAGCCACTTCTCTGAATGTACCACCCCCACTATGTAGAAGGGACACTGAGGCCTGTGGGAGTGCCCACTGGATGGCAGCCAGGCTGGGACTCACATGGGACAGGGTTGGCCACCCACAAAGGCGGTGGAGGTGCTGCCTGTCTGGAGGTGCTGACCGTGGATGGTGAGCTGGGTGCCCCCTGCCTGGGGGCCCCAGCGAGGACTCAGGCTCAGCAGGACAGGGTCCTGGGGAACAGCACAGGCTGGGTAGGCATGGCAGCCCCACCTGGCCCTTCCACCCACTGGGCCATACCCAAGGCTGTCTGCTTCGGAAGTGCATGCCATTTCTGGGTTTTACCTCCTGGGGCCAGAGTGGACCACACCCTCCTTCCCAAGGCCTCTGCACACTGAACAGCTTCCTCCCAACCAGCCCTGCCGCATGGGGAGTAGGGTGGGACTCTTTCTCCTCACAGCCGGTCTGCTCGCCTTCGCACAGCCTCTTCCCCACCACAGCTTGCAGCCCCCAACCTGCAGTTGCCTCAACAGAACCCACTGTGCCCCCGCTGCTCCTGTCCCAGGCTTCCCGACCCGGAAATGGTGCCACCAAGTGCCCAGGGCAGCAGGTCCCAACAGCTTCTTGCCACTGACCTGGTAGGTGAAGTGCTGGCTTGAGATGCCCGGTGGCTGGCTCTTAATGGCCACCTGAACAGGCCCAGTGGTGCCGTTGGGGGCAGGAGATGTCACACACACAATCCTGGGAAGCCGAGGCCCAGGAGCTGCTCAGGGCCCAGGGATGTGGGGACAGCCCACCAGCTGCTGCTGAGCCAACCTTCTCCAGCCCACCCCTGACCCAGGGCCCCATGTGTCGTGGCCGCAGGTCTGCCCTCTCTCTGGGTGGCTGACTCCGAGGGCCTCCCCACCCATCCTCACCCTTCAAGTGCCTCACCGGGCCGAGGTGCGGTAGAGAGAGGGCTCAGGGTTGCAGGGCCGACTGGCCACACTCACGGCGTACTGCACGCCGGTGAAGGTCCGGCCCAGGTTGGAGCCCAGGATGGTGAGGGCCAAGCCTCCCTCAGGGGGACCGGTCAGGGGCTCGACCTGCAGCAGCCAAGTGATGGCAGGTGGTGAACCCACGCCTGACTCTGCACCCCCTGCCCCACACCCACCCTGACTCTGCACCCCCCTGCTCCACACCCACTCCTGACTCTGCACCCCCTGCCCCATACCCACTCCTGACTGCACCCCTGCCCCACACCCACTCCTGACTCTGCACTCCCCTGCCCCACACCCACTCCTGACTCTGCACCCCGCCCCATACCCACTCCTGACTCTGCACCCCTGCCCCCACACCCACTCCTGACTCTGCACCCCCTGCCCCCACACCCACTCCTGACTCTGCACCACCTGCCCCCACACCCACTCCTGACTCTGCACCCCTGCCCCCACACCTCCTGACTCTGCACCACCCCGCCCCACACCCACTCCTGACACTGCACCCCTACCCCACACCCACTCCTGACTCTGCACCCCTGCCCCCACACCCACTCCTGACTCTGCACCCCTGCCCCCACACCCACTCCTGACTCTGCACCCCCTGCTCCACACCCACTCCTGACTCTGCACCCCTGCCCCACACCCACTCCTGACTCTGCACCACCCCGCCCCACACCCACTCCTGACACTGCACCCCCCTGCCCCCACACCCACTCCTGACTCTGCACCCCTGCCCCACACCCACTCCTGACTCTGCACCCCTGCCCCACACCCACTCCTGACTCTGCACCCCTGCCCCACACCCACTCCTGACTCTGCACCCCCTGCCCCACACCCACTCCTGACTCTGCACCCCTGCCCCCACACCCACTCCTGACTCTGCACCTCCTGCCCCCACACCCACTCCTGACTCTGCACCCCTCCCCACACCCACTCCTGACTCTGCACCCCTGCCCCCACACCCACTCCTGACTCTGCACCCCTCCCCACACCCACTCCTGACTCTGCACCCCTGCCCCACACCCACTCCTGACTCTGCACCCCTGCCCCCACACCCACTCCTGACTCTGCACCCCTGCCCCCACCCACTCCTGACTCTGCACCCCTGCCCCACACCCACTCCTGACTCTGCACCCCGCCCCCACACCCACTCCTGACTCTGCACCCCTGCCCCACACCCACTCCTGACTCTGCACCCCTGCCCCCACCCACTCCTGACTCTGCACCCCTGCCCCACACCCACTCCTGACTCTGCACCCCTGCCCCACACCCACTCCTGACTCTGCACCCCTGCCCCACACCGACTCCTGACTCTGCACCCCTGCCCCACACCCACTCCTGACTCTGCACCCCTGCCCCGACTCCTGACTCTGCACCCCTGCCCCACACCGACTCCTGACTCTGCACCCCTGCCCCACACCCACTCCTGACTCTGCACCCCCTGCCCCACACCCACTCCTGACTCTGCACCCCTGCCCCACACCGACTCCTGACTCTGCACCCCTGCCCCCACACTCCTGACTCTGCACCCCTGCCCCCACACCTCCTGACTCTGCACCCCTGCCCCCACACCCACGCCTAACTCTGCAGTTCCAGGTGCCCAGCCAGCCAACCAGGCCAGCTGCTGGGGTTTGGGGGCCTGAGGCAGGGCTGGTTTGACCACGGAGGATAGGACAGTGGGGCAGGAGAAGTGGGACACCGGGCTGTGTGGCCTCGACAGGAGACTGCACTCAACCCTAGAGGCAGGGGCTTACCGCATCAATGCTGGGGCAGGACACAGCAGCTCCACGGCCCCGGTGGGCACAGGGGCCCGTGGCGACAGGCAGGCTGCCCGTCAGCACACCACACGCAGCCCAGGCTGTCGTTGGCCGCTTGGCAGTGGCTGCAGTCTGGGTGGCCCATGGCACAGTCACAGGATTACTAGGGAAGGTCAGGCAGTACACTAAGCGCCTGTCTGCCACCCACCCTGCCCTGCTGGCCTGGCTGTCCCCAGGCTCACCATAAAGAGCATTGTCCAGCCGCTTGGCCTTGCCCTGGGTGACGTAGATGGGCACTGGGAGCTCCCGCTGGGACATGGAGGGGTGGAACTGTGGGCAGAGCATGGGGTCAGGCTGGGTGCCCACCAGGGCACCTCTGACTCTTGTCTTCTGGGCCATCCCCAGAATGAATGTGATTATTCCCTGCCCTTCCCCAAAACTGGGGTCCAGGGACAGAGGCTATGGGCCCCAAGGCTCTCACAAAGATAGCAGAGCCCCGAGGGTCTATAGAAGCTGGGGGGCAAGAGGGTTTGAGGGCAGCCGCTCACCTGGTGGGCCTGGCAGTGGATGAGGCCCGAGTCCCCTGCTGTCTCCTCCAGGATAGCTGGCAGCCCCGAAGTTCTCCAGGCAGCTCAGCCAGCAGTGGAAGGAGGCAGGCCGGCCCTGGGGAGGACGCTGTCAGGAGCCGACACGCTGTTGGCTGCCCCCACCGCCCTGCCCCTGCCCTCCTGACGGCTCACTCGGAAATGCTGAAGGTTCCGCGAGTAGGACCAAATGGCTCTCCCAGCCCCACACCCACTCCTGACTCTGCACCCCTGCCCCATACCCACTCCTGACTCTGCACCCCTGCCCCACACCCACTCCTGACTCTGCACCCCTGCCCCACACCCACTCCTGACTCTGCACCACCTGCCCCACACCCACTCCTGACTCTGCACCCCTGCCCCACACCCACTCCTCCTGACTCTGCACCACCCCGCCCCCACACCCACTCCTGACACTGCACCCCCCTACCCCACACCTCCTGACTCTGCACTCCCCTGCCCCACACCCACTCCTGACTCTGCACCCCTGCCCCACACCCACTCCTGACTCTGCACCCCCTGCTCCACACCCACTCCTGACTCTGCACCCCTGCCCCACACCCACTCCTGACTCTGCACCACCCCGCCCCCACACCCACTCCTGACACTGCACCCCTGCCCCACACCCACTCCTGACTCTGCACCCCTGCCCCACACCCACTCCTGACTCTGCACCCCTGCCCCACACCCACTCCTGACTCTGCACCCCTGCCCCACACCCACTCCTGACTCTGCACCCCTGCCCCACACCCACTCCTGACTCTGCACCCCTGCCCCACACCCACTCCTGACTCTGCACCACCTGCCCCACACCCACTCCTGACTCTGCACCCCTGCCCCACACCCACTCCTGACTCTGCACCCCTGCCCCCACACCCACTCCTGACTCTGCACCCCTGCCCCCACACCCACTCCTGACTCTGCACCCCTGCCCCCACACCCACTCCTGACTCTGCACCCCTGCCCCCACACCCACTCCTGACTCTGCACCCCTGCCCCCACACCCACTCCTGACTCTGCACCCCTGCCCCCACACCCACTCCTGACTCTGCACCCCTGCCCCCACACCCACTCCTGACTCTGCACCCCTGCCCCCACACCCACTCCTGACTCTGCACCCCTGCCCCCACACCCACTCCTGACTCTGCACCCCTGCCCCCACACCGACTCCTGACTCTGCACCCCTGCCCCCACACCCACTCCTGACTCTGCACCCCTGCCCCCACACCGACTCCTGACTCTGCACCCCTGCCCCCACACCGACTCCTGACTCTGCACCCCTGCCCCCACACCCACTCCTGACTCTGCACCCCTGCCCCCACACCCACTCCTGACTCTGCACCCCTGCCCCCACACCGACTCCTGACTCTGCACCCCTGCCCCCACACCGACTCCTGACTCTGCACCCCCTGCCCCCACACCCACTCCTGACTCTGCACCCCCTGCCCCCACACCCACGCCTAACTCTGCAGTTCCAGGTGCCCAGCCAGCCAACCAGGCCAGCTGCTGGGGTTTGGGGGCCTGAGGCAGGGCTGGTTTGACCACGGAGGATAGGACAGTGGGGGCAGGAGAAGTGGGACACCGGGCTGTGTGGCCTCGACAGGAGACTCGCACTCAACCCTAGAGGCAGGGGCTTACCGCATCAATGCTGGGGGCAGGACACAGCAGCTCCACGGCCCCCGGTGGGCACAGGGGCCCGTAGCGACAGGCAGGCTGCCCGTCAGCACACCACACGCAGCCCAGGCTGTCGTTGGCCGCTTGGCAGTGGCTGCAGTCTGGGTGGCCCATGGCACAGTCATACAGGATTACTAGGGAAGGTCAGGCAGTACACTAAGCGCCTGTCTGCCACCCACCCTGCCCTGCTGGCCTGGCTGTCCCCAGGCTCACCATAAAGAGCATTGTCCAGCCGCTTGGCCTTGCCCTGGGTGACGTAGATGGGCACTGGAGCCCGCTGGGACATGGAGGGGTGGAACTGTGGGCAGAGCATGGGAGTCAGGCTGGGTGCCCACCAGGGCACCTCTGACTCTTGTCTTCTCTGGGCCATCCCCCAGAATGAATGTGATTATTCCCTGCCCTTCCCCCAAAACTGGGGTCCAGGGACAGAGGCTATGGGCCCCAAGGCTCTCCACAAAGATAGCAGAGCCCCGAGGGTCTATAGAAGCTGGGGGGGCAAGAGGGTTTGAGGGCAGCCGTCACCTGGTGGGCCTGGCAGTGGATGAGGCCCGAGTCCCCTGCTGTCTCCTCCAGGATAGCTGGCAGCCCCCGAAGTTCTCCAGGCAGCTCCAGCCAGCAGTGGAAGGAGGCAGGCCGGCCCTGGGGGAGGACGCTGTCAGGAGCCGGGACACGCTGTTGGCTGCCCCCACCGCCCTGCCCCCTGCCCTCCTGACGGCTCACTCGGAAATGCTGAAGGTTCCGCACGAGTAGGACCAAATGGCTCTCCCAGCCCACAGGCACCAGGTGGGGGCCTGCCAGGCCTTCGACCTGCGGGCAAGCCCCTGGGCCACGCGCCTGGACATCCACCTGGGCAAACGAGAGCCCTTTAGAAGTCAAGGGGCCTGCAGCTGGGCGGCCCTGGGAAGGGTGGAGAAGGGGCGGCTCTGCCTCTGCCCGCAAGTTGGGCCCACCCACCTCCTGGGCACTGTAAATGGTCCTCTCGCCCTCTGGGCAGTGCTCTCCATACACGCAGTGGCTACTCTGGGGGCACCAATGACATCGCCATATGCTGCCCACGCAAGCGCGACACCTGGAGGGGCAAGACAGCTGCTCAGCTGAGTGCCCTCTGGGGTCGCCACCCCTGCTCCAGGAGGCAGACCCAGGGACTCACGGGGCAGCCACCTCCAAGGCCTGGACAGCACTGCAGTCATAAAAGGAGAAGTTGGTGGCAGCCACAGCCACATCCTCGAACATCAGGGCCAGAGGCACAGTGATGTGGTCTGGGAGGGGACAGTGGGGGCAGGAGAGGTCAGGTAGCTCCTGCCCCCTCCAGCTCCCACCTCAGCCCCCTACCCCAAGGGCCACTCACCTGTGCCTGGAGGGTTAAGAGGCACCTGGTCTTGGGGAGGGGTGACACAGGCCACATGGGGCCCTTCCACATAAGCCAAGCTGTCATAGTCCCCGAACGCACAATGGAAGTATTCATCTGCAGCCAGGGTGGGGAGCCGGGGGACAGACAAGGTGACCTGGGATGCAGTGGGGAGAAACAGGAAATGGAGCCAGAGCAGAAGGGACAGCGCTGCCGGGGCGGCAGCAGAGCAGAGGAAGACGAGGACGGGAGGCAGGCGGGGTTCATGCTCCAGGCAGTGGCCATGCTGCCCAGGGGGTCCAGTGGAGGTGCGCGCCTCACCTGACCCTGCTCCTGGCGGGGGTGGTGGCCTGGCAGCAGACTCTGGATGTATGGGCAGTGGCTGTTCTCCTCATAGCTCCACAGCCACTGGTTCGGTTGGCCTGCCCGCCTGCACTGGCCCTTCCGGTACACCTGCCAGGCAGGGGCCCATTGGGTCACTGTGGGGGTCCTAGGCTCCAAGGATGACTCGCAGCAGGGGGCTGGGGAGGCCGGCCCAGCTGGAGTGCAGTGGAGTGTAGTGAGCAGGAGGTGTGGAGGGGACTGTGCCCAGAGAGGAAGGGCCGAGCAAGCAGGGACTCATGGTCGAGGCATGGACTCCAGCCGTGACTGAGAGGCAGCTGCAACTGGGCTGGGATACACAAAGTGACTCGGGGTTGCCTTCAAGGATTCCTGGGGCTGCCGCATGGAGCATGGGTCAGAGGGGAGCTGCCTGGAGGTCCTGGTCCCTGGCTGGGGCTGCTGGGATGAAGAGCCCACAGGGTGGGTGGTGTTGGAGGGGAGGGGCTGCCAACCAGATTCATGGCTCAGTGAGATGGGGCAGGATGGGTGACCTCTGCAGTGGCCCCAAGCATCCTGGCACGCCTAGGGCTGCTCCTAGGGGCAGCATCCTGGCACACACCACCCACAGGCCCTTGCCTAGGCACAGGCTCCATGCTCACCTGCCCTGGAGGACACACCAGCCGCACAGCGGGTCCTGGGCCTGGAGGCAACTGGCACAGTCAGGGAACTGGGAGCAGGCTGCCACGGGTATCTGGTCCACCTGAAGGGGCAGAGGGGCAGAGAGGCAATGGGCACAAGACTCAGGCCACCTGTGCTGGCCCCTTCAGGCCCGGGATGGCCCTCACCTGGTGGGCAGTCAGGACATAGAGGTAACTGCCACTGCTGTCCAGCAGCAGGTCTGGGCTGATGGCTGAGCCCAGAGGTCCCACCTGCTGGGAGTGGTAAACCTGGCCCTGGGAGCCGTGCAGAAAGACCTGAGTGGGGGACAAGGACAAGGCTTACCCAGATGGCCAGAAGCTGCCCATTCAGGGGACATCCCCTCCTCCCAGTGGGGGCTCCCTTTAAGAGCTAGCTCCCCTTCCTGCCGGGCCATTGAGGAGGGACACGTTGCTTTCCCCACTCAGCACCGTTACACCAGGACAGCAGCAGCACCCTGAGTGAGGCCCTGCGTACCAGGGATAGTTCTGCCAGGTGGAAGGGCAGCTATGGGGAGACAGGAAGGTCACCAGGAGTCACCACACCCTGCCTGCCTCACCCAGCCACCCCAGCCACCTTCACCATGAGCCCCCCACCAGCTGGTGAAGGCAGGGCTGCTGGAGGTGGCACCCAGCCAGCAGTCACTGTGTGCCAAAGCCCCCTGACCCACTGGTGGGATATGGGCTAAGAGGTGGAGGGTTCTGGGGGCTTCCTGAGCCTCATGGACAGGGGCACACCCAGCCGGACAGCAAGGTGGGCCCTCACCTTGTGCAGCTGGCCCTGGGTGTCCCCCAGGAAGGCGATCATGTGCCCGTCTGCCTGGAGGGCTGCCACGGCGCTGACCGACTGCGTGAGCTGCAGCAGAGGCTGGGCCTCCAGGGGTTGGCGGCCAGCAATGGGGCTGGGGGTGTGTTCGTCACCGCAGGGGTACGACTCGGGAGAGTCCTACATGGCAGGGAGTGGAAAATCAGTCCCCGGAAGAGGGTCAGAGAGGTAGTCAGGGGGGATGCCCAGGCTGCCAGTCAGAGGAGAGCCCGCTCCCCCTGGGAGGACCCCAAGGCCCAGCAATCAGGGCCGAAGGGCCAGGGAACCTGGCAAGCTCGCAGCACCCAGGAGAAAGGCAGAAAGAAACAGGCGGAGAGCGGGCGGGATACCTGCCGATCCAGCCCAACCCTGGCTGAGAGGTTGACTAGCAGTTCCCATGGGAGGGCACCCCTGCCTGGTGCTGAGAGATGCTGGCCCATGGACGGAGGGAGGGGGATGGAAGGGCACGCCACTCACAAGGGGCAGGGTGACACAGCGCGATGTGACACCGTACTCCACGGTGGCTTCCTCTGCGCCACTGGGGCCTCGGCCGCCCGCCGTGTAGCAAAGTCTTCGGGCCTGCTCCATGCTGGCGCCCAGCTCCGCCATGGGGAAGGCGCAGAGCGCTGCCTGGGTACCCCTTGGGCCGGCAGCGAATGCCCCTAGCAAGGTGCCTGGGGCGAGGAAGGCGGCCTGGATGAGGCCCTGGCCCTGGCAGGCCAGGGGGACCTCCACGTAGGAGTACAGGTTGGCATCCCCCAGGCAGACGCGGGCCACGTAGGAGCGGTACTCAGCCTGGGCCCGGGCCCCGCGGCGGCGGAACACAAAGTAAGCAGAGCGGTTGTCTGCGAAGGCCCCCACGTAGCTGTTATTGTAGTCGGAAAAGTCGCCCACCACCAGGCGGCCCAGGCCCTCGCTGGAGAACGGCTGAGGCCCCGCCAGCTGGCGGACGGCCAGGGGTGGCACCCCTGCCGACAGCTTGCCCGCAAGGCCTCTGGCCACAAGCAGGAGGTCCCGGGTGGGCGAGGGCACCACCAGCCCTACCGTCGCCACTCCTGGGGTATTGGCAGCCACAAACTGCCCGTCACCAGGGTCCTCGGCCTGGTACAGCACCTCAGCCACGTCCCCAAGGCGCCGTGTCTCGCACACGCCCTGCCGCACCTGCCCACAGGCCACCAGCTCCTGGGTGCGGCTGCTAAGCAGCAGTAGCTGGTTGGCATTGTCGGTGAGCTGCGCTTGCGGGCACTCGGCCGGGTCACGGAAGGGCACACAGTCGGGGCTGTCGATGACAGGGCCAGTGACAGCCGTGGCCTCGAGCTGCAGCTCGGGGCTGAGCTGGAAGAGGCGGTTCACCGCGCCGACATAGAGCGTGCCTCGCCCAGCTGCTAGTGCCAAGTGGTTGAGGGTGGTGTTGGGTGCGGAGAAGCGATGGGCCCCTGTCAAGGGCAGTGGCAGTGGGGACAGCAGCAGCAGGAGGAGGCAAAGGCCGAAGGGAGGCCAGCGAACCATCACGGGGGCCTGTGAGAGGGCACGAGTCAGGGCAGTGGGGCCCAAGGCTGGCAGGACCAGAGGAAGGCGGAAGGCAGGGTGGAGAGAGGCCAGGGAGGGAGGGAGGCAGAGAGACAGAGGGCGAGGGGGAGTGAGTGGAGATGAAGACACAGAGGGGGCACAGAGAGAGGACAGAAGGAGGGACAAAGGCTGTCCAAGAGCTGGAGCGAGAGGCGGGGAGGGAACACACGCGCATGCACATGCACACAAGGAGAGAATTCTTTCATCTCCTACTTGATATGCAAGTAGACTGTTGAAGGGGGGCAGGTCCCGGAAAGCCACAAAGGGGGCAGGGAGGGAGAGAGGGCAGGGGAGGGAGGGAGGCCGCGGGAGCTGGAAGGCTGGCGGAAGCTGTGTCGCAGCACACCCCGGTGACTGCCATCCAGACAAGAGAGATGGCAGTGGGGCGACAGGAGTGAGGCCACTGTGGGGCACGAGGGACAGGACAGGGAGAGAAACACTGCCCTGGGCAGCCAGGGCCAGCCGCAAGGGGGAGAGCCAGGCAGTCACAGGCTGGGCAAGGAGCAAGTCAGCGAGGAGCAGGGTCAGGGCAGGGCTGGGGGGCACTGGGGTGAGCCAGCGGGACTGCTGGGAGAAGCCAAGGGTGCCAAGAGGCAATGCAGGCTGCAGGGGTACAGGAGGCCAGCTCCTGCCCCATGGGCCCCATGGGTCTCTCAGGGTGTGGCACAGGGGCCTCAGTGTGGGAGTGTCCTGGAGAAGGAGAGCCAGAAGAGCTGGCTAGGGAGGGGTAGGGAAGGGTGCCAGACTGGAGATGGCTGAGCCCCTGAGGGTGAGAGGTGAGAGCAGCCCTGCTGTGGCCCCTGCTGCCCCCGGGAGAGATGCTGTCCTGGGCAGAGCCCTGGAAAGGGGCGGACACTGGGCAGAGCTCCAGGCCCAGGCCCTGAGTTGAGTAGGGGTCCACACAGCTGGGCGTGTGGTCATGTGCCGACCCGGAGTGGGGCTGCTGGGACTCGGGGCAGAGCAGCGCCTGGAGGAAGGCCCAGGAGCCCTTATCTCAGGAACACAGGCGGTAAGAGCCGGCATTTCCTGTGGACCCCAGGCTATCTGCGGCAGTGCCTGGCATGTGAGAGGCTGCAGCCTGTGTCCTGGGCCCTGGCCAGAGCCATCCTGCCCGACCCTGCCCCTCCCAGGAACATCTTTGGGGATGTGGGGCCTGGGCACTTACCGTGAAGTGGAGCAGCAGAGGGCTCTCCTGGGCAGTGCGGCACATCCGCTCAGCTCAGCTGCCCCAGGGCAGTGGTGATGGGCACGAGATGGCTGTGGGGGCATTGCCCTGAGTGGGAGGGAGATAGTCAAGGCTCAGCCCCATTCGAGCTGGCCTGAAGGAGGAGGGGTGAGGAGGTGGCGCCCCGGGCCTGGCGACCAGGCTCCCTCACAGCTGGCAGCTTTGTCAATAGTGGCCAGGCCAAGGCAGCCCTGCCTCCACCACAACAATGTTTCCTCTGTCCAGAGGCCAGGCCAGGGCCCCACTCGTTACAGCTGTCACCCCCACCCAGGCTATTCTGGACAGGGGGCTCCTTGCCACTTCCCGCCCTCAGGGAGCCACCCCCGGGATCCAGGGACAAAGGGCCACTCAGCATGCCCCTCCCTGACTCCCCTGGGTCCCTGTGAAGGGCACGGGGTAGGCTGCGCAGCCCCTGCAATGCCCCTGCAAGTGCCAGTGGTAGCCTTGGGGCCAGGGTGCAGTACCAGTCCTGGCCCTCAATGCCTGTCATTGTCCAAAAGATCTTCCCCCATGCCCCTGGCCCAGCCCTGCCCCGGGGGACTGGTGAAGTGGTGCCAAGTACAGCATGGTGGCAGCGAGCAGGACACGGGAGGGGGCTGCTTGAGACAGGCTGAGGCGGAGTGTCCACAGGCCCACCCTGCCCCCTGAAGCACCAGCCTGCTGGCCTAGATGCCATCCATGCCCAGGGCTTGGAGGGGAGGGGCAGCTAGCAGCTGGCCAGTGGCACAGGAATAAGTGCACTGGGGATGGGGTCTCTGCCTCCCCCATAGCATGGCAGCAGTAGGCTCCTGGGCATGGTGGCAGCAGTCTTTGGGGTTGGGGAGCCAGGCGGGCAGCCTCTCCACCCTGCAGCCTGCCCGGGGCTGGCACTGGCTCTCCCATTTTGGGAAAGAAACTCAGTTCCCTACCTCCTAATCCCAGGGTTTCCCCTTGGGGACACCATGCTCCCAGGTCCCTAGTGCCATTGTCAGGCTGGCCTGGCACCCGAGGGCTCTTGCCTGACCCCAACCAGTTGGCCCTAAGACCCTAGCTTCTCCCTGGCCAAAGCACACCCTGAGGCTTGCTCTGAGGCCTGGTAGCCCCTGTACTCCGAGCCCGACCCTGCCCTGGCTCCTGCCTACCTGGTGGGCCACTGATGAGGGCCAAGGAGCAGCTGGTGGTGTCAAGAGCACGTCTTACGGAGCCCCGGCCTCCCTCCCCACAATGCAATGGTGCCCAGCCCGACTCATCCCAACAAGTCCAGCCAGGCAGCCCAGCCTCTCTCTGCCCGCCCCTTTGCCCAAAAGCGCAGGGCAGGGTGCTGCTGCCCTCTGCTGGCCCCAGCAGGCATGATGGAGGGCTGACCGTGGGCACTGGGCTGGAGCAGGTGAGAGAAGGCAGCGCCCTCCTCTCGGCTGGGCATTCCATAACCTGGCATGAAGCACCTACTGGATGCCAGGCTTGGGCTCGGCACTGGTACTATTCAGCAACAAAGCATGCTATGGATGGTTAAACACACAAGTCGGGAAACTGAGCATGTCACCATCAGGCGACATGGCCTTGAACCATGAACCTTGGCACACGTTGGGCAGGAGATGGAGCTGAGGCCTACCCCAGGCCAGGCCTGCACATCACATGCCCACGTGGCGTTGAGGAAAAGCAGTGTTTCCCACTGACTGGAACACAGGGTTGGTCGAGGGCAGGCTTCCGGGATGTGGCGGGGTCTCTGCTGCCAGGCTTGACAACTTGGACTTGCCTCGCCATGGGCAACTGTAAGCTGGTAGCCCTGGGGCAGAGAATGTGGGGAGATCTGGACCAGGGGTGGTCATGGGCATGGAGAGAGGCGGGCGCGTTCTAGAGGCCTCCGGGAGGCAGCATTCTGAGAACTGTGCTTTGGACCGTGGCAGGAGGACAAGGCAGGAGAACCCAGGCGAACCTGGGACTTTTCTGCTGGGGCACTGTTCCCCTGGGACAGGGTCACCCACGGAGGGGTGGGCGGAAGGGGAAGAACAGGTGACTGGAGCCCTGGGGGCGGTCAGGGTGTGGGGCTGGGTGTTCGCCCCGGAGCCCAAAGGGGCCACCAAGAAGCGAGTGAGTAGCGGGCGAGGGGTCTCTCCCCAACCGGAAGGTCAGGCAGCCTTGAAGAAGCCAGGGAGGGGTCTAGAAGCTTTTCCTCTCCCTGTCCTTCCCCCCATGCCTACCTCAACACATACATACATATGTCCTCGCTGGCCCCCAGATGACAGGCTTTTCCTTTCTTTCCACAGAATAAAATAAATCAGGCTGGACACGGTGGCTCCAGCCTGTAATACCAGCACTTTGGGAGGCCAAGGCAGAAGGATTGCTTGGGCCTAGGAGTTCTAGATCAGTGTGGGCAACATAGTGAGACCCCCATCTCTACAAAAATAAAATTAAAAATTAGCCAGGCATGGTGGTGCGAGCCTGCAGTTCCAGCTACTTGGGAGGCTGAGGTGGGAGGATCGCCTGAGCCTGGGGGGTGGAGGCTGCAGTGAGCCGTGATTGTACCACTGTACTCAAGCCTGGGTGACAGTGCAAGACTCTGTCTAAAAAAAAAAAGAAAAGAAATAAAATAAAATAAAGAAAAAAAGAAAGAAAATAAATCCACCCACTGGCAGCACTGTTTTCATAAATATGTGTGCATACAGCCCGCAGCTGCACCTTCTACCTTTCTGAGCAGATGAGAGGCATGGCTGTGGCAGTCCCTGGTGTGAAGCTGGTGTATGCAGAAAGGATCTAGGCTGGTTTGGAAACTGAAACATCTTATGTCAGGGAGTCGTGCTGGATGTATCTTGCAATGGCGGGTCCCTTCACCTGGCCTGGTGTCATTTCCTTGCCTTGTGCCAGGCATCTCGATGCTGGAAGGGGACTTGTTGGGTCAGTGGGACGTGGGCTTCATGTTTGCTGGGCTAGGGACACAGCTTTCAGTGCTAATGCCTCAGCCGATAGCTCCACGTCTTCATGCACACCAGCGAGCAGACTTGATAGTTTCCGCCGATACAGTGGATGTGAAATGGTGCCTCGCTGGGTTTTGAACGAGCATTCCCTGACCACCCGTCATAGCGCAGCCCTTCATTTCTTCTGTCTTCACCTTACATCCCACCTGCTACTCGTCCTCTCAGTTTGCTTATGTATCATGCTCTAAACACAAAATCTTAATTTAAAAACTATCATAGCATTTGTCAATGTTATCTTTTTGTTTTGTTTTGTTTTGTGACACAGCCTCGATCTGTCGCAGGCTGGAGTGCATTGGCACAATCATCATTGGCTCACTGAAGCCTCCTGGGCTCAAGCGATCCTCCCACGTTAGCCTCCCGAACAGCTGGGACTGTGGGCAGGCACCATAGTGCCCGACTAATTTTGTAATTATTTTGTAGAGACAGGGTCTTGCTGTGCCCAGGCTGGTCTCAGACTCCTGGGCTCAAGCGATCCTCCCACCTCAGCCTCCCAAAGTGCTGGCTACCTTCTTTTGAATTCCCATTCAGACTGTGTATTGCTGGTATATAGAAAAACAATGGATTTCTGTGTTTTGATTTTGTATCAAGTAACCTTGTAAACTCTCATATTAAGTCTAATAATGATCTTTGGGTTCTCTTTCTGGATTCTTTTTGGCGTTTTGCGTACACAGTCCTATCATCTGCAAGTAATGACTGTTTCGTTTCTTCTCTTCCAGTCCTTTTTGCTTTGATTTCTTTTTTTGAGATGAAATCTGGCTCTGTCGCCCAAGTTGGAGTGCAGTGACACAATCTTGGCTCACTGCAACCTCCGCCTCCCGGGTTCAAGCAATTCTCTTGCGTCAGCCTTCAAGTAGCTGGGACTACAGGCACCTTCTACCATGCCTAGCTAACTTTTGTATCTTTACCAGAAACAGGGTTTCACCATATTGAACTCCTGATCCTCCTGCCTTGGCCTCCGAAAGTGCCGGGATTACAGGTGTGAGCTTGAATTCCCTGGACTTGCTTTCTTTTGCTTTTACTTCCTTTGAATGTTCCATTATTAAGTATGATGTTTGCAGGCAGCGTTTGGTAGATATCTGTCAGATGTAGAAAGTTCCCTTCCATTCCTAGTGTACTATATGCTGAACTTTTTGGTTTCTTTGTTTGTTTGAGATGGAGACTCACTCTGTGGCCAGGCTGGAGTGCTGTGGCCTGATCTTGGCTCACTGAAACCTCTGACGTCCTGGTCCAAGCAACTCTCTCGCCTCAGCCTCCCTAGTAGAGATTATAGGTATGCACCACCATACCCAGCTAATTTTTGTATTTTTAGTAGAGACGGGGTTTCACCATGTTGACCAGGATGGTCTCGATCTCTTGACCTTATGATTTGCCAGCCTCGGCCTCCCAAAGTGCTGGGGTTACAGGCATGAGCCACCGGTTCAGCCTGAATTTTTATAAAATGATTTTTTCTGAATGCATTGAGATGATCACAAGATGAGCACAGGATCTTCATCCTCTAATCTGTTAATGTGGCAAATTCCATTCATTCGTTTTTCATTTGCATTTTCTGGGCTAAACCCAACTTAGCATGATGTATGTTTTTCATATACAATTCTGAATTGGGTGTTGTTTTTTTTTTGGTCTCGTATTACTATGCTTGTCTGGTTTTGGTATCAAGACATCATAAAGTGAGTTGAGGCAGTATTTCCTCTTTCAGCTGCTCACTAGAACAGTTAGTCTAAGATGGAAACGATCACTTACTTCCATGTCTGCTGCAGATAATCTGTAAAACCATCTAGGCCTTCCTTGTTTTTTTTGTTGTTGCTGTTGCTTTGTTTTTGTTTGTTTGAGACAGAGTCTCACTCTGTTACCCAAGCTGGAGTGTAGTAGTGTGATCTTGGCTCACTGCAACCTCTGCCTCCTGGGTTTAAGCGATTCTCCTGTCCCAGCCTCCCAAGTAGCTGGGATTACAGGCATGCACCATTGCATCTGGCTTATTTTTGTATTTTTACTAGAGACTTGGGTTCCACCATGTTGGCCAGGCTGGTCTCGAACTCCTGACCTCAGGGGATCCACCCACCTCGGCCTCCCAAAGTGCTGGAATTACAGGTGTGAGCCACCGCGCCCAGCCCAGCCTTCCTTGTTTTTGTAGCTTCCTGCCCCTCCCCCATAGATTTTAAACAATGGATCCAACTTCTGTAATAATTATGGGATGGCTTAGGTTTTCTGTTTCTTCTTGAGTAATTTTTTTATTGTGGGAAAAAAACAGATAACATAAAATTTGCCATCTTTTTTTTTTTTTAAGAGACAGGGTCTTGCTCTGTTGCCCAGGCTGGAGTGTGGATATCAACTTTCCCCTACACCGTTTGTTGAAAAGACTGCTCTTTTCCCAATTTGTAGCCTTGGTATCCTTGTCAAAAATCATCTGACTCTATACTTAGAGTTTCTCCCTGGGCTCTGTCTTTCTGCCAGGACCACACTGTAATATGTTTTATTTTGTAATGTATTTTGGAAATCAGGAAGTGTGAGTCCTCCAACTTTGTTCTTCTTTTTTCAGAATTGTTTTGATTATTTGGAGTCCCTTGAGATTCTATCTGAATTTTAGAATGACTTGTCCTACTTTTAGTCAATTTTTGATAAACGATACTTTTCTAGGAACATGCCCATTTCGTTGAGATTTCAAGTTAGCATAAAAGTTAGCATAAACTTTCGTTGAAGTTTTCAACTTAGCATAAAGTTTTTTGGTTTTATTTTATTACTGATTTGTTATGAAATTTCTTGGGTCAAAACCAGATGAAGTTGCAGCAGAGGGCTGAGGGGCAGGAAAGGGAGCAGGTGCCCCCAGGTGAGACAGTGGTCCAGAATATTGCGACACTGTTCTCCAGCAATTTTGTGTGTATTAGGTTGAACAAGATGAAACTACAATTTTTGTACATTAAAAATAAATGAACATTAAGCTCTAATCTCTCCCTTCCTCCCTAATAAAAGTTGCAGCTCATCATCCACATGGTGAGGGGTCTCCTTGGATCAGGGTAACAATGGTTGTGGAGGCAGCACAGAGACATACACAGACCCCCCACACACCCACAGTCACGTGCACAGCTCTGGAACCCACTTCTCTAGCCTCCAGCACCCACCTGTCTACCCCTGAGACAGAGAGCTGTCTCCCACCGGGAAGTCAACACACAGGTCTTTATGAATCACAACGCAGTTCTGCCAGGCATCTGAGCGAGGGCACCCGCCAACCAGCAGCCACTGACCAGCCCTCCTCAAAGTCGCAGAAGAGGGTTTCCCCAGCCTCCTTCCTCAGCTGCCTCCCAAAGGGGCCTGGGCTGAAGGGCAGGCAGGGTATGGGGTGGGCATCCCTATACAGTGGACTCATCCCACCTCTCTGCATAGGGTGAAGTGCAGGAACCCTGCTGTACATCAGATCTCTGGAATGTCTCTGTCCTGCATAACTGAAACTTGGTGCCCTTTGACCAGCATTTCCCCCTTTCCCCATCCCAGTCCTGGCGGCCACTGTTCTGCTCTGTTTCCATGAGGCCGACATTTTGACATTTCACATGATTGAGGTCATGCAGTATTTGTCTTTCTGTGCCTGGCTTATTTCACTTAATGTAATGTTCTCCAGGTTCCTCTATGTTGCAAATGGCAAGATTGCCTTCTTTTTAAAGGTGGAAGAGTGCTTCATTGTGTATCATCTGTACCACATTTTCTTTACCCATTCATCTGTTGATGGGCACTTTGTTTGATTCCATATCTTGGCAATTCTGAATAGTGCTGTGGTGGACATGCGAGTGTGGATATTACTTCGACATGTCCATTTCATTTCCTTTGGATACATACCCAGAAATGGGATTGCCGGATTGTGCGGTCATTCCCATTGTAAGTGTTTTGAGGAACCACCATGCATACCATTTTCCATAGTGGCTGTACTAGTTTCCAATCCCACCAACAGGATGTAAATGTTCCCTTTTCTCCACACCATCACCAAAGTTTGTTTTCTTTTGTCTTTTTGAAAATGTTCATTCTAATTTGAGTGACGTGGTGTCTCATTGAGGTTTTGAGTTGCATTTCCCTGATGATTAGTGATTTTTTTTTTTTTTTTTGAGACAGGGTTTTGCTCTGTTGCCCAGGCTGGAGTGAAGTGGTGTGATCTTGGCTCACTGCAACCTCTGCCCTCCCCGGGTTCAAGCGATTCTCCTGCCTTAGCCTCTCAAGTAGCTGGGATTACAGGCATGTGCCACCATGCCTGACTAATTTTTGTATTTTTAGTAGAGACAGGGTTCCACCATTTTGGCCAGGCTGGTCTCGAACTCCTGACCTCAGGTAATCCACCCACTTTGGCCTCCCAAAGGGCTAGGATTACAAGTGTGAGCCACTGCGCCTGGCCAATGTCGAGCATTTTTTAAATAGACCTATTGGACATTGTATGTCTTCTTGTATGGGTCCTTTGCCCATTTTGAATTGGGTTATTTATTTCTTGTGTTTATTTTTTCAATTTTCAATTTTTAATTTTTAGGAGTACATTGTAGGTATAACTGGATTATTTTAACTGGGTTAGGAAATACGTTTGCTTACCATTGAGTTGTTTGAGTTCCTTGTGTGTTTTGTGTATTAACCTCGTATCACATGGATGGTTTACAACTACATTCTTCCATTCCGCAGGTTGTCTCTTCATTCTGTGCAGAAGCTTTTTAATTTGATGCAACCTCATTTGTCCATTTTGTTTTGTTGCTTGTGCTTTTGGTGTCATAACAAAAAAGTACCACATTTGAATCTTTGGTCCATTTGAGTTGATCTTTGTACACTGTGTGAGATAATGGTCCAATTTCATTTTCCCGCAAGTGAATATCCAGTTTTCCCAACATAATTTATTGACAAGATTGTCTTTTCTCGGAGAGAGATCCAAGATGGCTGATTACTAGCAGCTTGGGATTGTAGCTCCCAGTGAAAGCACAGAGAATGAGAGGATGCCACACTTTCAGATGAATTTTGTTGCTCATGGACCAGGAGATTCCCAGCAGAGGAGCCCCATGGGTCGCCAGCGTGACTCTTGTGGCCAGCGTGGTTTTGCCGGCCTGGTGGCAGTTCTTGGTGCAGAGTAAACGGGACTGGGTCCCCTTTTGGTCGATGTTTGGAGCTCCAGGAAGGCAGAGTCGCCTATTCAGCTGATTGAAAAAGGGACTCAAGAAGGAAGCCAGACTGGAGATTCCCAGGCAGAAAAGCACCATGAATCTTAATGCCACTGTTTTAGCTGGCGCAGTGGGTTGCTCAGATTCTGGCTGGGAATCAACAAGTTGGACATCCACTCAGAGACCTAATTTGAAAGTCGGTAATTACAAAGATGACAGGTGGATAAATTTACAATGATGGGAAGAAACCAGCATAAAAGGCTGAGAATACCCAAAATCAGAATGCCTCTCCTCTACAGGGGATCACAGTTCCTCATCAACAAGGGAACAAGGCCTGATGGAGAATGAGTGCATTCCATTAACAGAATTAGGCTTCAGAAGGTGGATAATAAGAAACTTCTGTGAGTTAAAAGAACATGTTCTAGCCCAATGTAAAGAAACTAAGAACCTTGAAAAAGGTTTGACAAAATCCTAATGAGAATAGACAATTTAGAGAGGAATATAAGTGAATTAATGGAACTGAAGAATACAATACGAGAACTCCGAAGTATGCACAGGTTTTAACAGTCAAATTGATCAAGCAGAAGAAAGGATATCAGAGGTCAAGACCAACTTAATGAAATGAAACAGAAGACAAGATTAGAGAAGAAAGAGTAAAAGGAATGAGCAAAGTCTCCAAGAAATATGGGACTATGTGAAAAGACCTAATTTACATTTGATAGGTGTACCTGAATGTCATGAAGAGAATGAATCCAAGCTGGAAAATATTCTTCAGGATATTATTCAGGAAAACTTTCCTAACCTAGTAAGGCAGGACAATACTCAACTCCAGGTAATACAGAGAACACCACAAAGATATTCCTCAAGTAGAGCAACCCCAAGACACATAATCGTTAGATTCACCAGGGTTGAAATAAAGGAGAAAATTCTAAGGGCAGCTAGAGAGAAAGGTCAGGTTACCCATAAAGGGAAGCCTATCAGACTCACAGCAGATCTCTCAGCAGAAACCCTACAAACTAGAAGAGAGTGGGGTCAATATTCAATATCCTCAAAGAAAAGAATTTTCAACCCAGAATCTCATATCCAGCCAAACTAAGCTTCATAAATGAAGGAAAAATAAAATTTTTCATGAACAAGCAAGCACTCAGAGATTTCATCACCACCAGGCCTGCTTTACAAGAGCTTCTGAAAGAAGCACTATACACAGCATGGAACAACCAGTATCAGTCACCCCAAAAACTTACGAAAAGGTAAAGGGTATCTCCATAATGAAGAATTTATATCAACTAATGGGCAAAATAGCCAGCTAGCATTAAACGACAATATTAAACTCACAAATATCAATATTAATCCTAAATTTAAATGGATTAAATGCCCCAATCAAAGACACAGACAGGCAAATTGAATAAAAGTCAAAACCCGTCTCGAGTCAATCGCTGGTCTTGTGCCGTCTGTGTGTGTTGGACAGCTAGCCCACCTGGCTTTCTAATACCTGAGAGCCTTTTCAAGATGCCCGAGGAAGTGCACCATGGAGAGGAGGAGGTGGAGACTTTTGCCTTTCAGGCAGAAATTGCCCAACTCATGTCTCTCATCATCAATACCTTCTATTCCAACAAGGAGATTTTCCTTCGGGAGTTGATCTCTAATGCTTCTGATGCCTTGGACAAGATTCTATGAGAGCCTGACAGACCCTTCCAAGTTGGACAGTGGTAAAGAGCTGAAAATTGACATCATCCCCAACCCTCAGGAACGTACCTTGACTTTGGTGGACACAGGCATTGGCATGACCAAAGCAGATCTCATAAATAAGTTGGGAACCATTGCCAAGTCTGGTACTAAAGCATTCATGGAGGCTCTTGAGGCTGGCGCAGACATCTCCATGATTGGGCCATTTGGTGTTGGCTTTTATTCTGCCTACCTGGTGGCAGAGAAAGGGGTTGTGACCACAAAGCACAGCGATGATGGACAGTGTGCCTGGGAGTCTTCTGCTGGAGGTTCCTTCACTGTGCATGCTGACCATGGTGAGCCCATTGGCAGGGGTACCAAAGTGATCCTCCACCTTAAAGAAGATCAGACAGAATACTTAGAAGAAAGGCGGGTCAAAGAAGTAGTGAAGAAGCACTCTCAGTTCATAGGCTATCCCATCACCCTTTATTTGGAGAAGGAACGAGAGAAGGAAATTAGTGATGATGAGGCAGAGGAAGAGAAAGGTGAGAAGAAGAGGAAGATAAAGATGATGAAGAAAAGCCCAAGATTGAAGATGTGGGTTCAGACGAGGAGGATGACAGTGGTAAGGATAAGAAAAAGAAACTAAGAAGATCAAAGAGAAATACATCGATCAGGAAGAACTAAACAAGACCAAGCCTATTTGGACTAGAAACCCTGATGACATCACTCAAGAGGAGTATGGAGAATTCTACAAAAGCCTCACCAATGAAGGAAAAATAAAATTTTTCATGAACAAGCAAGCACTCAGAGATTTCATCACCACCAGGCCTGCTTTACAAGAGCTTCTGAAAGAAGCACTATACACAGAAAGGAACAACCAGTATCAGTCATCCCAAAACTTACCAAAAGGTAAAGAGTATCTCCATAATGAAGAATCTATATCAACTAATGGGCAAAATAGCCAGCTAGCATTAAATGACAATATTAAACTCACAAATATCAATATTAATCCTAAATTTAAATGGATTAAATGCCCCAATCAAAGACACAGACAGGCAAATTGAATAAAAGTCAAAACCCGTCTCTCGAGTCACGCCGGCGCTGGTCTTGTGCCGTCTGTGTGTGTTGGACAGCTAGCCCACCTGGCTTTCTAATACCTGAGAGCCTTTTCAAGATGCCCGAGGAAGTGCACCATGGAGAGGAGGAGGTGGAGACTTTTGCCTTTCAGGCAGAAATTGCCCAACTCATGTCTCATCATCAATACCTTCTATTCCAACAAGGAGATTTTCCTTCGGGAGTTGATCTCTAATGCTTCTGATGCCTTGGACAAGATTTGCTATGAGAGCCTGACAGACCCTTCCAAGTTGGACAGTGGTAAAGAGCTGAAAATTGACATCATCCCCAACCCTCAGGAACGTACCTTGACTTTGGTAGACACAGGCATTGGCATGACCAAAGCAGATCTCATAAATAATTTGGGAACCATTGCCAAGTCTGGTACTAAAGCATTCATGGAGGCTCTTCAGGCTGGTGCAGACATCTCCATGATTGGGCAATTTGGTGTTGGCTTTTATTCTGCCTACCTGGTGGCAGAGAAAGTGGTTGTGATCACAAAGCACAACGATGATGAACAGTATGCCTGGGAGTCTTCTGCTGGAGGTTCCTTCACTGTGCATGCTGACCATGGTGAGCCCATTGGCAGGGGTACCAAAGTGATCCTCCACCTTAAAGAAGATCAGACAGAATACTTAGAAGAAAGGCGGGTCAAAGAAGTAGTGAAGAAGCACTCTCAGTTCATAGGCTATCCCATCACCCTTTATTTGGAGAAGGAACGAGAAGGAAATTAGTGATGATGAGGCAGAGGAAGAGAAAGGTGAGAAAGAAGAGGAAGATAAAGTTGATGAAGAAAAGCTCAAGATTGAAGATGTGGGTTCAGACGAGGAGGATGACAGTGGTAAGGATAAGAAAAAGAAAACTAAGAAGATCAAAGAGAAATACATCGATCAGGAAGAACTAAACAAGACCAAGCCTATTTGGACTAGAAACCCTGATGACATCACTCAAGAGGAGTATGGAGAATTCTACAAAAGCCTCACCAATGACTGGGAAGACCACTTGGCAGTCAAGCACTTTTCTGTAGAAGGTCAGTTGGAATTCAGGGCATTGCTATTCATTCCTCATCGGCTCCTTTGACCTTTTGAGAACAAGAAGAAGAAGAACAACATCAAACTCTATGTCCGTCGTGTATTCATCATGGACAGCTGTGATGAGTTGATACCAGAGTATCTCAACTTTATCCGTGGTGTGGTTGACTCTGAGGATTTGCCTCTGAACATCTCCCGAGAAATGCTCCAGCAGAGCAAAATCTTGAAAGTCATTCAAAAACATTGTTAAGAAGTGCCTTGAGCTCTTCTCTGAGCTGGAAGACAAGGAGAATTACAAGAAATTCTATGAGGCATTCTCTAAAATCTCAAGCTTGGAATTCACGAAGATTCCACTAACTGACGCCGCCTGTCTGAGCTGCTGCGCTATCACACCTCCCAGTCTGGAGATGAGATGACATCTCTGTCAGAGTATGTTTCTCGCATGAAGGAGACACAGAAGTCCATCTATTACATCACTGGTGAGAGCAAAGAGCAGGTGGCCAATTCAGCTTTTGTGGAGCGAGTCCGAAGCGGGCTTTGAGGTGGTATATATGACTGAGCCCATTGACGAATACTGTGTGCAGCAACTAAAGGAGTTTGATGGGAAGAGCCTGGTCTCAGTTACCAAGGAGGGTCTGGAGCTACCGGAGGATGAGGAGGAGAAGAAGAAAATGGAAGAGAGCAAGGCAAAGTTTGAGAACCTCTGCAAGCTCATGAAAGAAATCTTAGATAAGAAGGTTGAGAAGGTGACAATCTCCAATAGGCTTGTGTCTTCACCCTGCTGCATTGTGACCAGCACCTACGGCTGGACAGCCAATATGGAGGATCATGAAAGCCCAGGCACTTTGGGACAACTCCACCATGGGCTACATGATGGCCAAAAAGCACCTGAAGATAAACCCTGACCACCCTATTGTGGAGACGCTGCGGCAGAAGGCTGAGGCAGACAAGAATGACAAAGCAGTCAAGGACCTTGTGGTGCTGCTGTTTGAAACTGCCCTGCTCTCTTCTGGCTTTTCCCTTGAGGATCCCCAGACCCACTCCAACCGCATCTACCGCATGATCAAGTTAGGTCTAGGTATTGATGAAGATGAAGTGGCAGCAGAGGAACCCAGTGCTGCAGTTCCTGATGAGATTCCTCCTCTTGAGGGTGATGAGGATGCATCTCGCATGGAAGAAGTAGATTAGGAGTTCACAGTTGGAAAACTGCCCTTGTATAGTGTCCCCATGGCTCCCCCTGCAGCCTTGAGTGCCCCTGTCCCATCTGGCTCCCCTTGCTGATGTCTGGTGTTTTTCTGTCCTGTCCTTCGGTTGAAGGCTGGAAACAAGGGTGTCAAGCCCCCATTCTTTCCCTACTCTGACAGCAGGATTGGATGTTGTGTATTGTGATTTTTTATTTTGTTTGTTCATTTTGTTCTGAAATTAGAGTATGCAAAATAAAGAATATGCCATTTTTATACAAAAAAAAAGTCAAAACCCATCAGTACGCTGTATCCAGATCCATCTCATAAGCAAGGACACACAAAGACTCAAAACAAAGGGTTGGTGGAAGACTTACCAATCAAATGGAGAAAAAAAAAAAAAAACAAAAAAACAGGAGTTGTAACTTTGTCTCTGACAAAATAGACTTTAATAGTAACAAAGACTAAAAGAAACAAAGAAGGACATTACATAATGGTAAAAGGATCAATGCAACAACAGGAGTCAATGATCATAAATATATATGCACCCAATATAGGAACACCCAGATACATAAGACAAGTTCTTAATGACTTATAAAGAGACTTGACTCCCACAAATAATAGCGGAGACTTTGACACCACATTGTTAATATTCGACGGATCAACTAGATAGAAAATTAACAGGGACATCTATGATTTGAACTCAGACCTGGAACAAGTAAACTCAGTGAATATTTATAGAATTCTTCACCCCAGGTCCACAGAACATACATTTTCTCAGTATCACATTACACCTATTTTGAAAGTGACCACATAATTGGAAGTAAATCACTCTTCAGCATTTGCATAGCATTTCACAGACTTAAATGAAATATTGGTTGGCTGTTTGTTATTTTCTTCCTTATTCCTTCCTGTCTCCACTGTTAAGCACAATTATCGGCATAAAGAGGTTTTAATACCTATTTTTAGATTGCATTCCAGCCTGGGCAATAGAGCAAGACTCCTGTTCTCTCCTTTCTTTCTCTTCTTTTTTTTTTTTAAATTGTCTTTTCTCTATCATGTGTTCTTGTCATCTTTGTCAAAGCTCAATCTTGCATAGATTTATATCTGAGTTCTCTATTCTGCTACATTGGTATATATGTCTGCTTTTATGCCAGTACCATGCCGTTTTAGTTACTACAGCTTTGATGAGTTGATACCAGAGTATCTCAACTTTATCCGTGGTGTGGTTGACTCTGAGGATTTGCCTCTGAACATCTCCGAAATGCTCCAGCAGAGCAAAATCTTGAAAGTCATTCGCAAAACATTGTTAAGAAGTGCCTTGAGCTCTTCTCTGAGCTGGCGGAAGACAAGGAGAATTACAAGTTCTATGAGGCATTCTCTAAAAATCTCAAGCTTGGAATTCACGAAGATTCCACTAACCGACGCCGCCTGTCTGAGCTGCTGCGCTATCACACCTCCCAGTCTGGAGATGAGATGACATCTCTGTCAGAGTATGTTTCTCGCATGAAGGAGACACAGAAGTCCATCTATTACATCACTGGTGAGAGCAAAGAGCAGGTGGCCAATTCAGCTTTTGTGGAGCGAGTCCGAAGCGGGGCTTTGAGGTGGTATATGACTGAGCCCATTGACGAATACTGTGTGCAGCAACTAAAGGAGTTTGATGGGAAGAGCCTGGTCTCAGTTACCAAGGAGGGTCTGGAGCTACGGAGGATGAGGAGGAGAAGAAGAAAATGGAAGAGAGCAAGGCAAAGTTTGAGAACCTCTGCAAGCTCATGAAAGAAATCTTAGATAAGAAGGTTGAGAAGGTGACAATCTCCAATAGGCTTGTGTCTTCACCCTGCTGCATTGTGACCAGCACCTACGGCTGGACAGCCAATATGGAGCGGATCATGAAAGCCCAGGCACTTTGGGACAACTCCACCATGGGCTACATGATGGCCAAAAGCACCTGGAGATAAACCCTGACCACCCTATTGTGGAGACGCTGCGGCAGAAGGCTGAGGCAGACAAGAATGACAAGGCAGTCAAGGACCTTGTGGTGCTGCTGTTTGAAACTGCCCTGCTCTCTTCTGGCTTTTCCTTGAGGATCCCCAGACCCACTCCAACCGCATCTACTGCATGATCAAGTTAGGTCTAGGTATTGATGAAGATGAAGTGGCAGCAGAGGAACCCAGTGCTGCAGTTCCTGATGAGATTCCTCCTCTTGAGGGTGATGAGGATGCATCTCGCATGGAAGAAGTAGATTAGGAGTTCATAGTTGGAAAACTGCCCTTGTATAGTGTCCCCATGGCTCCCCTGCAGCCTTGAGTGCCCCTGTCCCATCTGGCTCCCCTTGCTGATGTCTGGTGTTTTCTGTCCTGTCCTTCGTTGAAGGCTGGAAACAAGGGTGTCAAGCCCCATTCTTTCCCTACTCTGACAGCAGGATTGGATGTTGTGTATTGTGATTTTTATTTTGTTTGTTCATTTTGTTCTGAAATTAGAGTATGCAAAATAAAGAATATCTTTTTATACAAAAAAGTCAAAACCCATCAGTACGCTGTATCCAGATCCATCTCATAAGCAAGGACACACAAAGACTCAAAACAAAGGGTTGGTGGAAGACTTACCAATCAAATGGAAAAACAAAACAAAAACAAAAACAGGAGTTGTAACTTTCATCTCTGACAAAATAGACTTTAATAGTAACAAAGACTAAAAGAAACAAAGAAGGACATTACATAATGGTAAAAGGATCAATGCAACAACAGGAGTCAATGATCATAAATATATATGCACCCAATATAGGAACACCCAGATACATAAGACAAGTTCTTAATGACTTATAAAGAGACTTGGACTCCTGCACAATAATAGCGGAGACTTTGACACCACATTGTTAATATTCGAGGATCAACGAGATAGAAAATTAACAGGGACATCTATGATTTGAACTCAGACCTGGAACAAGTAAACTCAGTGAATATTTATAGAATTCTTCAACCCAGGTCCACAGAACATACATTTTTCTCAGTATCACATTACGCCTGTTTTGAAAGTGACCACATAATTGGAAGTAAATCACTCTTCAGCATTTGCACAGCATTTCACAGACTTACTTAAATGAAATATTGGTTGGCTGTTTGTTATTTTCTTCCCTTAATCCTTCCTGTCTCCGCTGATAAGCACAATTATTGGCATAAAGAGGTTTTAATACCTATTTTTAGATGGCATTCCAGCCTGGGCAATAGAGCAAGGCTCCTGTTCTCTCTCCCCCTTTCTCTTTCTCTTTCTTTTTTTTTTTTAAATTGTCTTTTCTCTATCATGTGTTCTTGTCATCTTTGTCAAAGCTCAATCTTTGCATAGATTTATATCTGAGTTCTCTATTCTGCTACATTGGTATATATGTCTGCTTTTATGCCAGTACCATGCCGTTTTGGTTACTACAGCTTTGTAGTGCATTTTGAGATCAGATAGTGTGAGCCTTCTCCTTTTGTTCTTTTTGTTCAAGATTGCTTTGGCTGCTTGGGGTCTTTAGTGGTTTCTGCTTCTGCACCGGCATAATCTTCAAAACCTTATCCTTGAGAGAGGCCCCCAGGAAAAAGTCAATGATCTCAGATTCCTTGATGGGCGGAGCAAAGAGATAGATCTCCTCCAGGGACTTGATCTTCATGTCCTTGATCATGTGGCCTCGGTTCTCCATCCCAGGGCCCCCAACCCTGCACCCCCACCCCGCTGCACCAGTGTCATCTGCCATTTGGTGTTTTCTCAGAGAAGAAGCAAAAATAATTTAATTTATTGTTACAGAGATGGGGGTCTCACTATGTTGCCCAGGCTGGTTTTGAACTCCTGGGCTCAAGGGATCCTCCCACCTTGGCCCCCCAAAGTGCTAGAATGATAGCTGTGAGCCATGGTGCCTGGCCAGTAGTGTATCTTTAAATTTAAATTTCCAAACATGGGGGAGCCCCTAATTTTAGTTTGCTTGCCAATTTCTGCCTTTTTTCTATTGCATCGAGAACATGCTGGTATGATGCCAATCCTTCAGCCATTTGTCGAGTCTTGTTTTGCAGCCTAGGACATGGTGAGTGTTAGTAAATGTCCAATGTGAACTTGAAAACAATGTGTGGTCTCCAGGTTTTGGGGGTCCAGTAAATCAAGCTTGTTCAACTTTTCTATATTCTTTTTTTTTTTTGAGACAGAGTCTCACTCTGTTTCCCAGGCTGGCATGCAGGGGCACAATCTCGGCTCACTGAAACCTCAAGTTCAAGTGGTTCTCCAGCTTTAGCCACCTGAGTAGCTGGGATTACAGGCATGAGACACCACTCTTGGCTCATTTTTTTATTTTTTATTTTAGTTTCACCATGTTGGTCAAGGTGGTCTCCAACTCCTGACCTTAAGTGATCTGCCTGCCTTGGCCTCCCAAACTGTTGGGATTACAGGTGTGAGCCACCATGCCTGGCCCAATTTTTGTATATTCTTATTAATTGAGTCTGCTTAAACCAGCAGTTCCAGTGAGAGGTGGTATAATTTCCTGTGTGGAGAATGTGCTCATTTATTGATTTTTCCTTTTCTTGCCATTTTTTTGTTCTGTAGTCATTTGAGCTCTATCATTATGCAGGTGCATACAAGGTCAGAATGGCTGTTTCTTTCTTTCTTTCTTTTATTTTTGAGATGGAGTTTTGCTCTTGTCACCCAGGCTGGAGTGCAGTGGCGCGATCTCAGCTCACTGCAACCTCCACCTCCCAGGTTCAAGTGATTCTCCTGCTTCAGCCTCCCAAGTAGCTGGGATTACAGGCACACGCCGCCACGCCCAGCTAATTTTGTATTGTAGTTGAGACCGGGTTTCGCCATGTTGGTCAGGCTGGTCTCGAACTCCTGACCTCAGGTGATCTGCCCGCCTTGGCCTCCCAAAGTGCTAGGATTATAGGCGTGAGCCACCACGCCTGGCTGCTAATACTTCTTTTAAAAAATTTACTTATTTATGTATTTATTCCTTTTCCCCCACTCCTCCCCGCTGGTGAATGCTTAGGAATGAATACTTACCAGTATGCTGCAATCTCTTTTAATCCTAATGATTTTGCTCTGGAGCCTACTTTGTGCGATATAAGCTCTTCACCACTAGCTTCCTTTTGAGTGGTCTTTGCCAAGTGCATCTCCTTCTATCTGTAGCAATTAGAGCCATTCAGCTATGTGTCAAAAATAAACAAGTAAAAGGGGTTTCTGATCAAGCACGGACAACTTGCACAATCATTGGATGAAATGGAGGAACAAATCCCAGCCGTCTGAATCGGCCGCCTCCTGGGCTCAGGAATAAATTGTAACCTCAAAATGCAGATACAAGAGTCTACCTACTGTCCCCTAAATGAGATGCCAAGCATGCCCCTCCCCTCAGCCAGGCTGTCTCTATCAAAACTTCAAGGACCACTGGCCTCTCCACTGGCCCACATCCTACTGAGGAGCCCCAGACTCTGAACCAGCTGCTTACGTATCATCCACTCGGCTACAGCTGCTCCCCAGGCCTGCCCCTCCTTTGGAGCCACCTAACTTTCCAAGCCAGAACCCAGTGGTACCTTGCTGCCCACTCCACTCTCTGAAGAGGCTGCCCTGATGCCTGTCGAGTTCTTCCAACTACTTGAACCTTCTGGAATGCCAGACTGCAGCATGTTTTGTCTGGGCTGCGGCAATGGCTATGCTTCCTTCTCTCTCTCTCTCTCTCTCTCCATCAATCAACCAATCATCAATTGATCAATTATCTATCAATCAACTATCCACCTATCAATCTATAATCAACAATCTATCAATCTATGTTATCTACTTACATAATAAATCATTGATCTATTCATGTAGCTTCATATCTACCTGTTATCATCTGTCTCTCCGTCTATGTTTCTTTTATCCCTCTATCATGTATCTTTCAATCATTTGTCTATCACCAGGCCCTGTCGCATGTGCCTGTAGTCTCAGCAACGCAGGAGGCTGAAGCAGGAGGACTGCTTGACACCAGCAGATGGAGTCCAGATTGGGCAACGTAGTGAGATCTCATCTCTAAAAAATATTTAAAATAATATGTCATCTCTCTGTCCATCTATCATCTATCCATGTATCTATCATGCATTATCTTTTATCTATCACTCATCACCTATCAATGTATCATCCATCATCTACCAATTATCTACCAATCGTGTCTATACAGCTGTACATCTACATATCTATATATCATTTTTTTTGTTTTTTAATCGATATATCAATTTATCCATCATATATCTATCATCTATCTACCTGTTTTTGAGGTGATATTCAAAAAATATACAATCAATATACAAATATACAATCAATCCCAATTCAGTGGCATTTAGTATGCTGTATAGTTCCAGAACATTTTCTTCACAATAAAAAGAAACCCTGAGGCTGGGTGTAGTGGCTCATGCCTGTAATCCCAGCACTGTGGGAGGCTGAGGCAGGAGCATTGCTTGAGCTCAGCAGTTTGAGACCAGCCTGGGCAACACAGTGAGATCCTGTCTACAGAAAAAAATCGCAAAATTAGTAGAGTATGGTGGCACATGCCTGTAGTTTCAGCTACTCAGGAGGCTGGGGCAGGAGGATCGCTTGAGCCCAGGAGATCGAGGCTGCAGTGATATTCACAATGACTGTGCCATTGCACTCCCACCTGGGCCACAGGGTGAGACTGTCTGTCTCATTAAAAAATAAAAAATAAATACAATTTTAAAATATTTATTTTTTTTACAACAGACATTTATTTAAACATCTGCAGACCAAAGAATTCTTAAAATTGGTTTTTTCAAGTTTAATCATCTTCATAACAGCTGCATCCATAGACTTCAACTACATAATTACTTCTTTTCCCATTCTTCTCTTTCTTTTCTTTCCCGAATAACCTCTTTCAGATACGGCTCAAGGTAGAAATTTCCTCTTTAGGCAGGATCTGATGCTTCATGGACGGGCCCAGTGCCCTCGTAATTCGAAACATCCTGTCATTATAGAGGTTCATCCTCGTACATTCTATCATCTTGCATTAACCCCAGTTTATTGAATCCTGCAGTATTGGATACCATTTTTGAATACCCTCCAGCCACTTGCCTGATGCTGAAAGAGCCTCCTTGCCAGCCATTTTGGTCAGAAAGTGAACTGTTGCCTTCTGGGTAAGTCATAGAGGACACACTGGGCTACAATTCCTTTTAAAAGGAATCCCCTCCAATTTTCCTTCCCCCACCCCAGCCCCTGGCATTCACTAGTCTGCTCTCTTTCCCAGTGAGTTTGCCTATTTTGGACATTTGTCTGGCTTCTTTGAGGTCCGTCTGTGTCATGTTACGGCTGAATGGCATGCGCTGTGCGGGCAGGCTGTTTGTCCATTCTCTGCTGACAGGCAGTCAGGCTGCCCCACCTTTGGGAGGCTATGGCCATCAGTGCATAAAGGTCTGGCCGCATGGATGTTCTCATTTCTCGTGCTTCTGAGGCCAGGTGGGCTGCGGCACCCCATTCTCCCCGGCCACCCTAACATGCAGCTGCAGAACTCTGCATTGCTTCTCTGTTGCTGAGAACTCCTCAGTGGCCTCTGGGCCAAGTCCTGGCTCTGTAGTGTGGCCTACAAGGCCCGAGGGCTGCAGACCTCCCTTCCCCTGCATGCAGCACGAACACCCTGGGCGATGCCTCTGATTTCCCTCAGGTCCCTGCACAAGCAGCCCCCTGTCCCTAGAAAAGCCACAGCACCCTGTGTGGCAGCTTAGACATCCCTTCTCCTGCCTTTGTGCTCCCACAGAACAGCATCCCACCACTAGTCCATCTCTCCTGAGACCCGCAGCAGACACCACCAGAATTCGAGGCACAAGGCACGGAGGAAGGACTGCATTTACCAATGGAGGCTTTACTGGGGACTGGGTGGTGCCCAGCCCGAGGGCTGAGGGTCCCGGAAAGGCATAGTTGATTTTCACCTATATTGGAAACTTGTAATGCAGAATGTCTAAAATAGATTCCCAGTAGCAAATGCTCTGGTTAAAATCCAGTGTTATGTTGGTCAGCTGAACATACAGAAGTAGATGAAGGAAAATTGATTT